>VWPU01012485.1:0-59637 GCA_013398955.1 Callaeas wilsoni
CTCCCATCCCGCCCGGCTCCCTCTCACCACCAGCGGCTCCCTCCCATCCCGCCCGGCTCCCTCTCACCACCAGCGGCTCCCTCCCCTCCCGCCCGGCTCCCTCCGACCCCCGGCGGCTCCCTCCGATCACCGGCGGCTCCCTCCCATCCCGCCTGCTCCTTCCCACCATTGGCGGCTCCTTCCATTCCGCCTGCTCCTTTGCATCTCCGGCTGTTCCCTCCCATCACTGGCGGCTCCTACCTATCCCGCCCGGCTACCTCCCACCATTGACGGCTCCTTCCCATCCCCGGCTGCTCCCTCCCGTCCCAGGCGGTCTCTGCCCGCCTCCCTTCCCTGGCTCCACCGCCCCCGGCGGCTCCTGTCCCCGCCCGCCGCGGCTCGGCGCTGGGGATGATTGGACCTGCGGCTCACACGATGGTGTGCGGCACTGAACATGCTGGTGCAATCCATCGGGCTTGAGGTGGTGCAGCCGTGAACGCCTTGGGTGAAATTCCAGCAGAGACTAACGTGAGACCTCCCTAGCTGTTTTCTACGCTTAAAAAAATGTTAGGAATGTGTCAAATAGGTAGTGAAAGCCGTCCCGCACAAAGCAGCATCTCTCTCGAGATAAGGCAGACGTGGGATTGGGGCGTCAGTCACTGGGGATGCTTTTCTTGGAAGTCGAAAGCCACATGTTAAAGGAAACAATTGAGTGATGCACTTGTAGAATGATGTCATAGAACACCATTTGATGTTAATTTTTTTTTTCTTTAACCGTCAGAAAACCTTCATAACTTCCTGCAAAGGCACACACAGAACAGTAACTAACTCAACAAAGACCTCTTCGTATAATGCAATGTCAGAACTACTACCAGGAAAACTCCAACACCAAAAAAAGGCCTCCACGGCAAGCACATTCCTCTCAGATAATATTATTCTATTTTTTTTTAAATTACGTGGACTGTTTTTTTCCCAGTTGCAGGTCAAAGGAACCAGCCAGAAGGGGTTTTAATTTAACATCTCAGATAGAAGCTGGCATCTAACCAGCAGTCTGAATCAGCAAAGTGTTAAAGGAAAAGCTTCAATGCTTTCCAGAAAACAGGAGGGGCTTAAGCAGATGTTAAAAGCTAAGTATGTCTGTACTGGCCTTGCTGCATTTGAGAGCAGGGAAGCACAGAAATGTCAGCCCTGGGCTTGCACCTCCATCTTGACAGGAGTGTTTTGGTCCTGAGAGGAGTGTTACCAGCTGAGTTCAATATTTTACAGGCCAATCCGATAGGAGCACTGAATGCCTGCATAAATGCGCATCCCATAGGTTTCACTATGGAGGTGTGACAGTAATACCGCAAGTGAAAGGACAGTTTTCTTCCCAGCATTCAAAATGTCCCATTCAAAATGGAACAGTTTTCAATATGAGAAAGAAGGGTACCAGGAGAATCTGAGATTCACTTCTTCATCTCAGAAAGAATAAAATGTGTCTTTAATATGTTTTAGTGTTATTTGTGATCATTATGTGATTATGTAGGTTGGTTCTAACAGAGGTAGGGTGAAAAAACAACAGCTTTCTTAAATGCATTTTCTCTGAAAAATTGTTAGATGCAGTTCTGACAGGTGTTCAGGATCATCCCATTTTCCTGAAAACAGAAAAAGAATCCTGTTTTATAAGACATATATCAGAATCAGGGGAGGAGAACTGGAGAATGAACCCGACATTCATTTGATGCAGGTCAACAGTTAGACACATTCAGTGGACTTACACAAGCTAAAGAAGGACCTTGGTATCTTGAGGAACATGGACCAGTACTGTCAGGTGTCATCACCCCAGCTCATCACTCTTCCTCTAAAATTAAAATAACTAAATGCTTTGTGCATTCTAGAGGGATTTGCTGGAGGAGGAAACTTTTCTTTTTCTCTAGTAGTAAATAATACCCCTGAAAAACTAGGTAATTAATCAGGCCTGTACAGCTGTGATACTGTATCATAATAAGATTGATTGATCACAGGGCGTGCTGTGATGGAGACAGGTAGAAGAAATTAATTACTGACCTGACCATATGAGGAAGTTTTGGTGTACTGTGTTTGGTGGTGTATTGGGGAAACTTGTCACACATGAGCTAGTGAAAAATGAAAAAAAAACCCCATAGGCTAAAAAAAATAAAAAAGTGGGCTATAGAGAGCAACAAGATCTAAAAGACTTTTTTTTTTTTTTTACTATAGAGAGTGATGTAGGATGTAGCAACTTGTTTAATAAGGTGTGACACATTTTCAGACCTAGCTCTTAGTAACTGAGAAATATAAATCATCAATATTCCCTAATCTTCCAGTAATTAATGGCATTCTAGATGGCAGATCTTGGAAATGTAGTGGTGAAATATTTTAATGAAATATTTCGTGAGATGAGAAAAGAAATTTGAAAAAATTGCTATGAAGAATGAAAGTGAATAGCAACAAGGTGAAGAAAGATTTTACCATCATAATTGTCCTAAAATTGGGAGAGTTAAGATATAAAGAAAACCAGAGGCAATACTTCAGTATTTATTGAAGTAAATACTGATTTACTTCATGGCAAATCAAAAGACATTTACCATGAAGAAAAAGGAGCTTTTCAGGTAACAAACAGCAAAAGCATACACAGGTTTAGGAATCCTGTGCACACTTTGCACACTTTAGCAGGTGTAAAGTCGTACTGTGTAAAAAATATAGTAAAAATCACACTAGCATAAGGTATTCTCCTACTGCCAGATCTGCTAAGCAAATAGGAACTTCATTTTGCACCGGCTGCAGCATCCAAGTGGTCTCCAAATGTGCCATATGGTCTGCAATACATGGATTTGGGCTCTAATACTACGACTGCCCCCCACTGTACCTGAGTACGTAGGACATATGCTACACTCCATTACTGAATCACGCGTTACCTTGCATCTGTAGGCATTAATTTACTAATTTCTGATACTTTTAATTTAAAGGATTGTATTTTCTGAATTTTCCGTGGAAACGTATTTGGATTCCAGTTAAACATTTGCAATGAATCAAATCTTAGTTGCACGCCTTGTGTTATTTTTATTGAATTAGGCATGTGAATCCATAGGCAGGTTTCTTTGCTTTGGCTGTTATGTTACGCTAGGATCTGTTTTGGGATGGAGTAGAAATGTCTCAGTGGAATTAACAGAGGTTTTCATGGGGATTATACATACACCAAAGACAAGAAAGAGTGAAACACTAGAACACTGAAGGAGTTCAACTTGCAAGTTCAATAGGCAATAGTTAGGTTAGTGTAGTTTGAACATCAGGCTAATCTTTAGTAGGATACATTGATATTCATATAATAAAGATTTGGTGAAAAGTTCTTGAAATCAACAAAACTAGAAAGGAAGAATTGCTTTCTCACTAAAGAATTCCACAATCCTCTATATTGTTCATAATTCTGCTGATTGGTGAACTCTTCATGTTGAGATTTTTTAGGGTAGTAGTAGGCCTGCAGCCAGGCCTAAATTTTTTAGATATTATCTTTTAGGTGTTAATGCATTATTAAGAATTATGTAATTGTCCCTTCTTCCAAAACATATACCATTAAAATGTTTGATTGTTTTTAAGTGTATTTTAGTCCCAAAGATTTAAAATTTCATGAGATAATGGACATAATTTTGTTCTATATACTGAAAAGTTTGATTTTTTTGAAAAGAATCCTCATTTTAATCCACAGAGTTAAAGTCTTCAAGGTGACATAGTTCTTATTTTTATATATTTTGTGTGCAGGAAAAGTCAGCCTGTGAGTTCCATAAGCTCCTGATGGACAATCACATTTGGCAGAGCCTTTGTTGTGTCAGTGACTTCTACTTCCCACTCTGATCATACTGTCTCCTAGCTGGCAAATGAACGGATTCAACAGAGAAAACCTCTTTAAAAATAGCTTATCTTCTAAACTCCTTTATTATAGCAAAGTAATGGCTATATTAGCATTCTGTAACACATCTTTAAATATGAGAATATCAGTACAGCAATGTAAAAGTCTTCACAATAGCTCCATCTGCTTTGGCATTAACTGCTGCAGAAAACCCAGTCTGTGCCGGATGCACCCTGGAATAAAAGTCCATCTTTCCTCTCTGTCATCCACCTTTTTACAGGGTTCATGACACAGATTTATGTCCCTTTTGCATTGCAACATGCTGTCCTGAAACATGATGACATTGAAATAATCTAGCACATAAAAGATAATAATGGCTAACAGTATGTACAAATTTACAGCTAAACCTACTACCACTTCACATATTGATCTTAATTAATGGAACCTGATAAGGTATTTTCACATGCACAGCTAGCTGCCTCTTGAATTGTTGGAGAAGTAACCTGTAGATTTATAGGAGACTAGATGTCCTCTGAAGGAAATTTTCACTTCTTTTTATGTCTATCCTAAACCAAAGTTGTTGTTTGGAAATGTGCATGGGGAGGACAGACTTATGTCAGAATCAGAGAACTGGCCTTTCCTTTAATCGTATCCAGTAAGCATATATTTATAAGCCCATGCAATTATGTTGGGTTATCAATCGCATGATGTGACCAAAAGTAAAGAAAATGACAGTTTTTGGTATTGACACACAAATTACATTGGCCTATAATAAAGTAATTTGACCGAGGTCATCTAGACAATTAGGAGCAGGAGGTAGGAGTTCTAGTTTGTTCTTCCATTATTAGACTTCTTTTTAGCTGTGTATAACTTCGCAAGATTCAACAGGACTCATTTTCTAGATGGCTGTTGAAGAAAATGGGGAGCAGCTAAACAGTAATGGAGCATCATTTTGCAATGTATGCCACCATATGGAGACAATGTAATTCATACCTTAGCAAGCTTGTACTGTCTGATCATCAATATGATTACTTCAGTTACGATTACTTGTGGGTCATGAGGTTGGATAGCTCATTATCAAAATCCATTTTTGTCTTGAATATCTTAGTGTGATTTGGGGTTTTGTTTTGGCGTTTTTTTATTTTTAATGGAAGCTTTTGTATTTGGGCGTTTATCTGCCTGTCTCAGGCCTCAATTAAGTTGAAATACAGTTCTTGAACTGGTGTTTCCAGTTGGAAGTTTTACAGGAATCATGATGACAGAAAGCTTAGTTCTCATTAGGAATTACAGTGGCTTGGCAGCACAGGTCATTTGAGGATGCTGATGCAGAAACATGGGATTAAATCAATTTTATATTTCCCCTTAATATCCTATCAGAATAATCTTCTTATCCCATATCATTAAATCACATAAGAACTTAAGATGACAGCTAAACACAATTAGAATTTCCTAGAGGATATAGCAGGGCATTGGAGTATGGCTTCAAATACATATACAGGAAACATGTTCCTCTTTGAAAGGATTCTCTTCTCCAAGCGTCCTGCAGGGATGCAACTAGGAGTGTTACTAGGTGGTCTAGGACAATTCAAAGTCATTATGGTTGAGGCCACAACTTCGAAATATTATGGACATGACATTTAAAATTTAAAATTGGGAAAGAGAGATAACTTTCTAACACTATTAAAACTGACTTACTTCATATACAATGTGTGACTAATGGAAGAGAGAGGAACCTCTTGGCTCTTCCAGTCCTCTCCTATTTTTAGTAAGTGTGCACTGCCCTTTACTGTATTTTGATTAACCATTTTTTGAAAGAAGGGACTGAAACTTTCTCCTATCCATTAAAATGAACCTTATTTTTAGCCTGGATAGGGTGCAGAGTTCTGTTAAAAAGAGATCCTCATAGACATTCATAGGCTTAAGAAGGTAAATTCCATGTTTAATTGTAAAGGTTGTTCAGTTAACAGTCAGGAATATACCTAGGCCACCACCAAAGAGATAATAAGTATTTTAGTGTTTTGGTTCTTGTTTTTCAAACTGTGACTGTGTTTCCTTTACGAATGGGTTTAGAGCAGGCACAGTAGTATTACATTCATTCTCCATTTGCTGGATAATGCAAATGTGATATAAGAATGTTACTCTAACTAAATGAAAAGTATATATATGCTGGGTGCATGTTCGTGGTGATACCCATTTCACATCTTAAAGATTAAGGGAGCATTGATTCTTGTTGGTATAATCTATTTTTGATTTCATTGATGTCTGTCAATAAAAATATTTAAAGTAATTTAAACTTTCCAAGCAATCTTCAGTAATGAGAAACGAGTTCCAGAGAAAAGTT
The DNA here is from genome assembly GCA_013398955.1 of Callaeas wilsoni. NCBI lineage: Eukaryota > Metazoa > Chordata > Aves > Passeriformes > Callaeidae > Callaeas > Callaeas wilsoni. Next base: position 6,165 of record VWPU01012485.1, read on the forward strand.
ACGGACAAATAATTTAAGTAAAAAGAAAAAAATTCCTCTATTGTTTGTTTACTGTTTTAAGTTTATCACAACCTTAATCCATTTGTTGTTCTGCTAATTTATTTCTAATCTATGCCTGCCACTTGACTATTTTCTGCCAGGGTCAGGTCCAATAAAACCCCTGCATCTCTTCATCTTAGATGAAGCTATCTAAGACAAAAACTTCTTTATGAAATCCCCCTCTGCTCAGCTGCCACCTAATGATGGAGGCATAATTCACTCCAGGTCTCAATGGAAAACTTTCCATAAGAAAATTATTTTATGGAGTACTTGTGTGACTAAGACATTTCAGAACCCAGCAGCTAATGAGGATTCATTTAGTTGCCTCCTCAATCGCACTTCACTCAGGAGAGCACCAAAGCATCAGGCAGTCTCTTAACTTGGAGGCAGAGGAGGCAAGGATGAATGTGACTTGGTCTCTCAGGACTCTGAGCTTTCTGTAGGGATTCTGGCTTCTATTCAGGGACCACAGCTGTATTTTATGCAATGCCTGTTTAAAGGAATTAGTCAGTACATTCTCTGCTGATTTGAATTTATTCTGCTTTCATTTTTTTTCTATATCATAAGGAAGCACAGTCTTAATATAGGCTAAGCAGAAATGATGGCAGTCTTGGAGCTTATAAAAAGAGTATTTGTGGGCCAAAGTTTTTAAGACAGCCTACTTGAAAGACTGAAAATTTAACTGAGAATTAACCTTTTTTTTTTTTTAAATCTTCATTTCTATTCTTTCTCTCAATAAATTTCAAAAAGGAAAGTGCTCTTACTTAGATTTCATTAGAATTCATGGCTGACCTATGACTTGCTTGATCTGCAGTGGTGGATGATCCAAATGTGTCAACACAGAATATTTAGCTAGCCAAAAAAGTGGGAGTTGTGGGACATGTGAAATATTGGGGAGCCAGCTGAATAACCTAGCCACAGAATGTCCCCATCACTGAAATTTGACAGGGACTCAGGTTCTTATGAGCTCTGCAGCCACCCCAGATCCACACCTAGAATTTCTTACAATGACAGAGCCTACCTTTCAAGCCTATTTTTTACAGCTGAAAGCTCTTTCAACTGCAAAAAAAACCTGTACAGTACACACAGACTGTGCCATTAGGAGATTACTCATTCCTTCGAAGGCAGAAAGCACTTTTCTCTCCCAGCCTCCCGCAGCCCTGAGCCAGGGGAGTGAGGATGAAGTGTATTTATAATGAATCTCTCTCCCCGCGCAGCCCTGATGCTCATCCATCACCACTCGTGACAAGTCCTTAGTGCTGTGTCCACCCAGAAGGTAAATCCATCCTCATCAGCCAGCGCTAAACGCTGCCCCAGCCCGGGGGATGTTACCCAAGCACGCGATCCGCTTCTGCTGCCTCTTCCTCTGGCTTATCAAGAGATGGCAGCAAAAAGCCATTTAACCTTTGATCTCCGTCCTAGTCCTGTCTGCCTCAGCTCCGGGCAGCTCCACCCCCGCGGCCCGTGCCCGAGGGGCCGCCGCGCCAGCAGCCGGGAGCAGCCGAGAGCAGCCGGGAGCAGCCGGGAGCAGCGCAGCGCGGATCGCGTCCAGGACGTGGAACTGACACCTGCGCATGGAATCCGACCGCAGGAGCAGCCAGAGGTGTCCAGTGCCACCGACCCTGCCCCTGAGACAGCAAAAGGCATGTAGGAAGGGGCTGCGCATTAGGTGAAGAGGAATATTTCTGAAAATGAAGAGAAACGAAATAAACACATTGAAGAACCTCCCTCCCCTCCCCCCGCCCCAAAAACGGCATGCGAAGAGTAAATTCTTTTAGATAATGTAGACCTTCACCTTGGGTTCATGGTGGTGGGATTTTCCCTTTAAAAACGGGCTTCAAAATGTTCACAATGTGTATGTTGCTATCATGGTGCTGTGTCCAAGGTGAGGGATACAGGAATGAACTTTCTGATTCACTGTGACAAGCTGACAATTCGTTTTCTACAGTGACATTTGTAAGAGCAAAAAATTGGTAACATAACATGTCAATAAAGACAGCTGGGAGAAAATATTTTAAAATTAGACATGATCAGAAGTATAAGACCTGGCTCTATTTCGAAATATTTTTTTTAGCTTTCTTGCTTTAGAAAGGAATAATTGTCAAAATAATTGGATTTAAACAGGATTTTGAAAAAATTTACAGTAGTCATTAATGAATTACTGACCTCATCATTAAGTTTCAGAATGCTTTCAGAAACTGATTTCAGATAAAGAAGATAAAGTCAGCTGTATTTCAAGTCAAGGCAAATTCTGGGGCTTTCAGTGTTGCTGCTTACTTTTCAGTGTCACTGAGGAGCTGTCAACAGGTATGAAAAGGCACCAGCTGCTTAAGTCATCCAGCAGCTCAATCCTTTTTCAGCTGGCGACAGAGAAAATAGGAAATACATATGGATGGAAATTTGGGGTTCAGGAGAATGGAAAGAGCAATGCACCATGCAACTTGGATCCACCTTCCTTTATCTTCTTGCTATCCTGTGCCACTTTAATTTAATTTTAACCAGTATTGGCCAAATTCCATTTTCTTGTCTAGAAATATGAATAGTGATTTTTTCTGCTGGCAAAATAGAGTCCCTCCACAGTGGTTAGTTTCAGCTTACCTGAAATTAGAATTTGGTCTCAGTAGTAACAGCAAGCAACAAATAAATGATAGGTTTTTATTATATGGAAACTTATGCTGTGATTGCTAGTTTTATCAAATGTTTGTGTTGGTCATTTTCTGTTATAGTACAAAGAATAATTCTGGATCAATACAATTTGATATAATCAAACAGTTATTTCTAAATTAACATAAAGAAATGTGATGCAATTGATTGTTTTAAATTTCTTATATTTACTCTCACTTTTAAATTTCTTAAATCAACTCTAATATCAATCAATAAGATTAGATTAAGAAGACCTAATGAAATTAGATTAGTAACAGGACAAATGAATAAAGATCCCCCCAAAAAGCATAGACTCCATAAGAGGATTGTTTCTTGAAGTATGTCTGACATTTAGTGAAAATTATATTATCCTTTTAATTTAATAAATGACACAATGTTTTCTCTTCCTGTCTGGGTGCTAGAAATCTAACAGATATCTGTAGAAGATGTATGTGTGAGCTTTGCTGCTTTGGGTCAGTCTCCATGTTTATCTCATAGCATCCACCAATGATATATTTAATTAGATGAAGCAGTCTTAAATGCTTTATGTCATGACATCACTAATGAAATCACCTCTGGAGGAAATATAAGCTTGACTTCAGAGCTCAAATGCCTGACCTTATAGGATTTTGACCATCAATAGGATTCTAAGGCTTCCAGTGACAACAATATAAGCATTAAAGGAAATCATTTTCTGAAAAAGACATCACAGGAAAATTAGCTTTCCTTTGTATCCTTTTTCAGTCTGAGTTTTTTACAGCACTCACTAAGGAATGGCAACCAGCTGAATGATGCCGTATCGTTGCATTAAAATTCTAGCCACCATGCCGCAATCCTACTGTCTATGTGTAGAGACGTTGCAAAATCCCTCTCCCGTCATCCAAATGCGCCTCAATTGAAGAGCAGAGGTCAACTATTACTAGGTCAATAAGGATTTTGGAGCATAGCATTTTGCAGCTTGCATATAATTCATCATTTGCCAGACAATTAAAAAATTAGCAGCAGTCCAAGTTGTATTGCAAGTATATTATTAAAAAATAACAAAAAATAACCAGCTGATTCCTAGGTCATAGTAATGGCAGTTCAGGACCTCCCTCTCTTTGTCCAGTGGAGTTACTGTGAGTTTTCCAAAAAACCAGTTTTCTTTACTCCACGTAGGGCTTTCCCTCCACTTAAATGTTATAGATTAACACAAACCTGTGTGTGAAATATGGGTCAACTTAATCATTGCAAGGTAGCATGGTAAGTATTAAGTTTCCTTATTTGCTGTTATGTTTTTCAGAATAACAGTTTGAAAGAGCATATCAACAGTTTGGGCTACCATGGATCAAATACTGCAAACACGTATTGACGACATTCCTGTGGGTAGGATGCTTCATTCTTCTCTCAACCAACAGTCATCTTTCTCTACTGCTGTTGAGCTTTATTACACAGATACAGTGACTGCATTGACGAGTGCAAAGCTCCATATCAGGTATCATTTGGAATTCAAACTGTTCAGCACCTGACCTTATGCTTGCAAGTAAATATGTCTTAAGAAATGTGGTGTAATGGTGATTTGCAGGAAAGTTAATTGTTTCTTATTGTGGTAAAAAAATAATGTTTGGTTTTAGTAAGATAGGAAGCCCTAAATTTTAATGAAAATGCTGTCAACTTTATTTGTATTGTTTTAGGCTATGATGTCTTCTATGTGAGTTCAGAAATTGCAAAATGTATTATGTGAGTGGCAGAATATGAGAGGAAATTTCCACAATGCATATAATCATATATTTCATACTATACTATCAATAAGAAATTGAGAACAAATGCTTGAAGAGCTAATCATATGGGATCATATACTATGCTTGCCTATGTGGTAACTATAGGATGTCAGCAGTGCAAATATAATTTTAAGATAAAAAATCAATATATTGTCAAAAATTTTCAAAATAATTTCAGATTTCTCTGAATTCATCCAGTGAATTAGCTTACTTTACATGTGTAACGTTTTTTTCTAGAGTGATAACTATTTCATTTCAAGGAGCAGTGGTGTGTGGTACCACTGTACGATTGTGGCGGTCCTGAGGTGCTGCTGCCTTGTGATTCTGGACACTACTGCAGCTCCTGGTGTCTTTCTTACCTGCTACCAATCCAAGCCAGGACTGAGAAGAGGCTTCAGCTTAGTTTCTACAGCATGCAGCAATACAGTGCCAGGCTGGCCCTTGTCTCTGAAGTTAGGGATTTTTCTGTACTCCTGTGGATGTGCAGTTCCCACCGGCGCTTTACCAAATTGAGAATTGGAGCAGCAGCAGAATTTTTTATCACATAGCTAGACTTGGAGGAATCCTTTCTCTTCTGAGAACAGCAGCAGCTCCCATCAGCTAAGTCTTGTGCTACTTCCACCCTTGCCAGAGATATTTGACTCCCAGTGCTCTGGAGTGTGTATCAGCTGCCAGCTTTTTGCATGTTTTGTTGAGGGAGAAGATAATTTCCACTCTTCTTGCTGTCCAGCAGAAAAGGATTCAGGATTCCTTAGGTCAGAAAAGGAAAATAAAATTGTCTGGCCTGGTGACTTAGGGCATTTGCAACTCTTACATTCCATGTTCTAAGGACTGGACAAAATACCTAATGTTTGAAGATTAACATATTGGTTTGTTTTCATGCACTGTGAAACAATGTCAAGAGGTAGACCTGACAGCACTTTCCTGCGCCCTCAGATGCCTCTGTAAACAGGTGGGTAAAAGTTGATCCTTGCAGATATGGATCTAAAAGCACTCAGGAGGAGAAAGAAACTGAAAATAAGATTTTCTGACAGAAGAACACCAAAGCTGACAGCAGGTGATAGGAGATTGCCTGTTCGCTGTGACATAATCTTGTACCTAACCATCTCTTATTTCTTGGTAGACTCTCAGAGGTTGTCTATGGAGGCTGAAGTTCATCTCTGGTAATAGCTGATGTCCAATGGATTCAGCAACTGACCCCTTTGCAATGTCACCTGCAGGGTGCACAGGAAAAGGCCTTCCAATGCAGTCTGCTTGTATTTCATCACTTTGTGACAAGCAGTGTTTGAGCCCTTTCAGTAAGAACACTAATGCCATGAAGTCTGGCTAATCTTTGGACCCAAGACATCGCTTTATGGTGATGAATATCTGGTTTGGAAAGTAAATCGTTGTGCTGTGTTAACCTTAGCCAGCTGCCAGATGTCCACACTGCCCTCACTCCTTCTCCTCCTCAGCAAGATGGGGGAGAAAATGAGACCAAAAAAATAGCTCATGGGTCAAATAAAGACAGGGAGATCACTCACCAATTGCAGTCATGAGCAAAACATCTCAACTTGAGGAACATTAATTTAATATATTGCCAGTTAATAATAGACTAGGATATTGAAAGAAAGAAAAAAAGAAAGAAAGATTAAAAATATTCCCCTCTCCTGCCTTATTCTCAGGCTCAACTTCATTTCTAGTTCTACTTTATCCTCTCTGAGTGGCTCAGGAATGAGCATTGTAGTCAGGTCATAATCTTCATCTCTGCTGCTCCTTACTCTTCACATTGTTCTCCTGCTTCAGTGTGAGGTCTCACCCATGGGATACAGTCCTTGACCAACTTCTCCAGCACAGATCCTTCCTAAAGGCTGCACCTCTTCAAGAACTGCTCCACCATAGATCCCCCTCCACAGGGTGCTTCAGGAACAGCCTGTTCCAGTAGGTCAGCCATGAACTGCAGCTCCCATCAGGACAATGCTCTGGCTCTTGTCCATGGGCTGCAGCTTCCTGCAGGGCGTGTCCACCTGCTCCAGCACGCAGTTCTTCAGGGTCTGCAGCATGGATATCTGCTCTGCTGCGGTCCTCTGCAGAATGCAGACAGACAAACAACAAGGTCTTCTCCACAGGCTGCAGTGTGCAGGAACATGTTCCTGCACTGGAGCACCTCCCTCATTCCTTCTTCACTGCCCTGGGTGTCTGCAGGTCTGTTTCTCCTGCAGCTACTCTCCAGAATTTTTACCCTTTCTTAAATATGTTATCACAGAAGTGCTACCACCAACTGACTCAGTTTTGGCCAGCAGTGGTCTGTTGGAACCAGATGAAACTGTCTATATCTGACGAGGAGGCAGCTCCTGATCTCTTCTGACAAAAGCTACCCCTGCAGCTGTCCCCAGCTACAAAAACTTTGCCACTCAAACTCGAAACATTGGCCCAAATGCACTGCAATTGCATAACTGGGTCCTTGCTTAGGAATGGCAAAGGGTCAAACTTGCTCTCACGACATGCCACTCTTCTTGCCTGAACCTTCTCCAGACAGCTGTCCCTTTCACAGCCCAGGATCTTCTTCATGTATATATACAGTCTTTACTATGTCTCTCTCAATTTCTTTTTCCAGTTCCTGTCCTAAAACTGTCCCATCGGTTTGCTTATTTCTTCAGAAAGTCCCCAGAGCCAAAGTTTGTTCAATCTGAGAAAATATTCTAGGAAAGTATCACTATCAGTGGCTGCCATCTTCCAATGCTTCCCCTAAGCAACACCTCCAGCTGGTGTAGGGGATTTTGGAATAGACATACTTTGAAAACATCCAGCTTTCTATTGTTCCTCAGTGAGAAAGGGCCTTTTCCTACAAAAATCTGTCGTCCTCTTTTATCTGATTTATTTTTCCCATTATGACTTTGGCTCACAGAAATACACATGATGTAATTTTGAGCTAGCTAGCTTGGATGCCACTAGTCATATAGAGGTAATAGCAGCATATCTCAGCAAACAGTGTAAAGTTGTGAGTAGCTGACCCAGGGTGAGCTGTGCTTATACTGATCACTCTTGTTATCAGTCATCAGCTTGCACAAGTCTCTGTGAGCTGCTGTCTGTTTAAAGTTAACCAAACCTGTGTTTTTCAGATCCTGCATTTTTCTAAAGCACCTGTTCTCTTCTTCAATCTTCATTTTCTTAAAGGGTGAAAATAGGTTTTATCTTGAAGGTAAGATGCACACTCTACAGTCAGATCTTTTCAGTTCTTAATTGTTTTTGATATCAGCCTGTGATAGTCTTGCCTTCTTAATGCAAGATAAACAAGGTAGAAAACAGGAAAAGAGAGTTATATGACTTAAGGGAACAGCACTAGAGCTCAAACTGGCACTCACAAGGCACAGTGACAGATTCTGAATTATCATAACATCTATTTAAACATAAACCAATCTCTGTCTTACGGGAAGATACATAATCAGGAATAGTATTTGAAGATAATAACTGAAATTGTTCCCACTTTATATTGAAGAAGCTATCCTAGCAGAATTCATTGGAAAAATATATTGTGATAAAGACTGAATTTCCTTAATAACCTATTCAAAATTTAATAGAAAATACATGTTTTAAACATTGAACCTGACACAATTTTTTTTTTTCTTTTTCTCCATTCATATGTACATAATGAAAAACTGAAAGAACTCAAGTAAAACTGTACATTAATTGAAAACTGATTACTTACAAGCCTAAGTGCTGCAGCTCCCTCAAAATAAAATGTTCTATATGAGATTTTGGGAAGTGAATTTTTGTTTCTTTGAAATGATCAGTGTTAAAAACTAGAGGCAAAAGTCAGTTTCCAATATTGTTTTTTCTTAGTGAATAAAGACTGAAATAGGTACCAGAGAGACCTATAAAATGCTTCATGCTCTTCCTTTATGTGACCAAAAACTTGTCAGCCTGAAAAAGAAAGCTGAGATTATATTGAAAGAAAAACACACCCCTACTGTGTATGAAAGAAAGCAAATTAATGATATAAAATTGACAAAAGATATACTAGCTTTTGGGTTCTTATCCTATTCACATCTATGTACCAAAGAAGTCCCTTTTCAAAGATTTAAATAAGAACTTCAGTGATGAATTTTCTTGAAGAAGTTATGGAATAAGTATAACCCTAAGTGAAACATTTTAAGGAAAATTAATTTTTTGTTAATGGGCAGAGTTGGCTTAGTACTGAGATGGAGTAATTTATAAAATTGCACAGTTGAGTGTAAGAGTGATGGAATGTAAAAGACTACCTTCTCCTTTTTCTTTACTCCCTTTTTTTCTGCACCGCTTTTTGTTCAAGATGCTTTCTCTTTTCTCTGAGAGAGTGTCTGGGGTCCCTGGCAGAGATTGACTGCCCCAGGTCACTCCTGAAAGTTCTTACAAGGTATGTGTGGGAGGCAGCACCCCCTTCAATCAGGAAAACCCAAAAACCTTAACACTTTGGATAGAAGCAGCTCTCCTCATGTTAAAGTAGGACAGAGCTGGCCAGGTCACTTGATCAACAAGTTATTCTTCCTGGCCTGCTTCAGAATATGCTGAAACCAGTTAATTTTAAGGGATCAGATCCATTACCTGGGCCCTGGGATACAGAGTTCACAAGCTATAAGCAAAATAAGGCGAAATCTTGCCAGCTGTGACCTTTTAAAACACACCCTCCTCCCGTTCCTCAACCTCCTCAAATTTTGCCTTTGAGTCAATGCAGTTTGAATATAGGATGAGATAAAAAGTCTACTAGCCCAGTAGGAATATTAACAAGTCAAAATTTAGGGGCAAGTGGTAGGTTTCAACCTGGAAAAAAGTAGGATAATTGGACAGTGGGGGCATTCAGTGGCCTGTGTTGCCAGGGCTAGGTTGGTGAAGCACAGCTCTGTAATTTTGACTTTGTTTCACTGAGAAAATTGACTTGAATGTGTGTACTAAAACTGTGCAAGATGAGAAAAGAAACACATAGAAATTAAATTTTTGCTGCTGCAGTAGTTAGCAGGAAGGAATTAAATGGGGAAAACACTTCCTTGAAGTACGTAAAATGCCAGGAATAGAGTATAAATTTAGTCGAAAACTCAGCAGCCCTGATGATCAGCCCATTTGAAGGAGCAATGAAGACTAGTCCTCTCTGACATGACTGATGACTGCCAGGCCAGTGAAGATGCATTGAATGTCTCATTAAGGTTGCAAGAATATTAACACCTACTTCTCTAACTCATTAATCCTAGATATATTATTTGTATCAGCCAATAAATAATTGCACTGTTCTCTTAAATTGGCAATATTCTGCTTGAGAAGTCTCCTTGAAAGTAAAAGATGGCTGAGAGAAGCACCTAGTGCTGTTTTCCCCCCACAGCTGAAGCCCATCCCTTCTCCCAGTACCCCCAAATGCAGCCCGCTCCTCTCTGCACAGCAAACGCCCACACACCATGGCCGTGCAGAAGGAGGTGGTGGAGACACAGTGCTGCCATACTAGGCTGTGTTTTTCCTCTTCTGTCATTGCCTGCAGAATTTTTTTCACCTAGTATTTCTCCAAAGATTTTTTTTCCTAGTATTTCTCCGAAGATTTTCTCCATTAAAATCTTTGGGATCTGCAAATAAAAGATTCTCAAACTATCTGAAAATCAAAGCTGGCAGGAAAAGAGCTGAATTTCAAAGGAGGTAACATGATGAGGGTTTTAACCTCTAAAAAGAAATTTGTTTTTATTTCCAAATATGTTTATTTGGCACAGCTAGGGGTAAAGAGTAACAACTGTACAGAGTAACCATCTGAGGCCAGCTGATTGTTCTTCAGCAATAACTCTCAGTAGTACTTATTTTTAAATACAAATTATTTTTGTAAATGTATATGTTATACATGTGCTCTAAGTTTCACTAGTTTCTATTAATTAAATGTTATGTTGTATGAATTACTGTCTGTATTTCTCTGAATAAGAGAAATTAACTATATAGTACCTGTTTGATATAGGAAGGCACCCATGTCATTTTTCTTACAGATATGTTCAAGGAATAACCCATAATATAGAGAAAACCAAACCCAAGAAAAGAAAATAATGAAATGGGCAAAGGTATAATAGTTAATTCATCACATTTCAGTTCACTGCAGAGAACTGATGTCAGTTTTTCTGCAGATACTTCAGGTAAAAAAGTGGAGCTTTCTTAGATGTGATAATCCAAGTTTTGCTCTTAATTACACCATGGTTAAACTTCAACTTCAGTACCTCAATCAGTCTGAATTACATGCTGTTTACTCTAGGTCTTTGGAGCAAAAAAGCAATTTATCACAATTCACATTTCCTCAAATGTCTTGCTTGCCCTCCACGACTCTGAAAGAAACACAGATAATTTTTTTGATGAGAAGAGTAAACATTTTTAAAAATAGGAAACCATTTAGGTTTTTTGAGATTGTACAGATGAGTCTCATAGACACCAAAGGCTTTTTCCTTCAAGTCAGGAAAAGTGAGAGGGTGCCATGTTACCCACAAGGTGTTTGATGAAGTGATGCTTAGCATAGAGCCTGTTCCAGTGGCAGATAGGGAGTGTCAGGTAAAGGAATTAAGTAGCTAATAAAATCCTTAAAGGAAAAGTAAGACCTCATAGCCTCTGTTGGTAGTTTGCTGAACCAGAAAAAAATTATTTTGAGGAGAACAGTTGGATTTGGGGCAATATTTTGAGTGTATGTGTCCTATAGGGTTCTTGTTGCAGTAATGTTCATAATAGCTGGGCAGAAGATCCTAAGGCCTTGTACTTCCACCGTATTCACACTTTGAATTCTTGGAAAATAACTCATGTGGTGAGCCATGTGGGTAGGTCTGATGGGGAATATGTTGTCTGTGAAACCCACCACAGGGTAGGCATGAGTTGGGCCCCTGAACTCAACAGCATCAGGATTTGTTGCATTCTTTACAGAAAATATTTGTATCTGCAGCCCTTTACAAGCTGCAAGCTTCATGTGCCCAGGTCTTCTATTACATGCAACTCATATTAAGTTGTTGCTCTGTAGGAAGAAACACTCAACACCATTTTTGTCGCACAAGGAAAAATTAGCTTGGAGAGTAAACATCATAATTTCATTTTGAAATAAATTGCACGGAATTATTACCTTGATTACTGCTATCATTATTTCCAAAATTAAGAACTAAATAAAATGTTTTCTTTGTAATAGAATTAAAATTTCCTTGAGGATTAATCTTTTCCATTTTCAAAGTAAACCCTCTTGACAGAAGTGCTTTATATAAAGTACAGTATGTAAATGCTTTTCTCAATGACTTTTTTTTTTCCCCTACAAAAGACCTGACAGAAGGATTGTCAGTCTTTAAGCATAGCAGACGTTTTGCTTTTTGTGATTACTTGATCAAATCTTAGCCATATTGATAAGAAAATAGTAGAAAAATCTTGCTAGTCAATGGAAAATAAACAAATATCTATTCCTACAGCAGAAGAGCTTCCATGGGGAATATGTGGTGAGCTCTCAGACATGAGCTCACTAGAGCCAGGAATAATAGAGTTATTGGAAAAAAATCCTTTATTCAAAAGAGAAACTGCTAAGTTACTAAACTATTGCTAATGTAGGAGTTGGTTACAGCTCATGTGTAGAAACCTGTGTGCCCTTACATCACATACACAAATAAAACACCTAGTAAGGGCAGTGCAGATGAGTTGCTGTACTGTCAGTCTGCAGTAAGGGTTGTGAAGACAGGCATGGACAGACCAGAGAGAGGTTGAGGAGGAGCCTCCTCAAGAGATGTGTGTTCTAGAGCAGGAGAGGTCTCAGGCTGAGCTACATATTCCTACAGCTAAAGAAAGATTTGTCTCTTGTGTACCCAGGCCTGACTCCAAATCGCTTAGTAAACACTGCGTGTTTCAGGAATTACCTCAGCATAGCACATTTACTTTTTGTTTGAAACTGGTAACAGTAGAAAGATTCAATTTATCTTGTGGAAGTCGTTCACATAACAGGTCAGTGATTTCCTACAATGAGTGGAGAAGTGTATTTTTTTTACACATTTACCATGCACAGAAATAACTTGGTTTTACCACCAAAATATGAGTAGGCTCCTGACATGTTACATGGAACTGCAAAAAGGAATATTATATTTAAAGAAATCATGAATTCAAGTCTGGAAGAGAAGATTATGTATTTACAGTAGTTATTAGGTGTAGAAACTCTTGACAGTCATATACCAGCTTTGCCAATGTAGTTGCAGGGCAAACAAAAACAGGTTGCCATAATAAGATAAATGTTTGAGTCTTGATGAAGATTTTATAATCTTCTCTATCATAAAATTAAGGAATATTCTTTAGAACTATAAACCAACTCTTTCGTGGTTAAAACAAAATTAATAAATATCTATTAAAAATATGAACTGAATTAAAATTTTATCTTGAGTTACTGTTACAAAGTCATTCAAAGTGCAATAAAGTAATTTCTTTGACTCTCATTTATGATGGTTCAGTCTTTGTCCAGAACAACTTACATATATTTCACGCCTTAAGACCTAGAATCCCTATGATTAAATATACAAAGTTGCTTAAATACACAACTTTAATGTTTATATGGAACAGCTTTAGCTGTCCTCTGCCTGTCAGAAATACAGTAGCAAAGTACTAAAAGTGTGCTGTTCTGTATTTGTGTATAATTCTTTTATCTCCAGAATTATAAACATGTAATAATGTTTCTCTGCTGTTCCAATGGCCAGGCTCACACCACAGAGAAAGCCCTCTGTAGTATGCACCTGCAAAATTAGAGAAAGAGGAGAAAACCCATAGACATTGTTACTTTGTTTCAGTCTGACCAGAATTCACTTTTTGGTGCTCTGTTTGGTCTGCAGGTAGGTCATTCTGTCTTTCTTTTTCAGCCCCAGAAAAATAGACTCAAGTTACAGCCTTTCCTTGCTCGCGTGGTTGTGTAGAGAAGTGTGACAGCATATGGTTCGGGAATAAGCAAAAGAAGTAAAGGATGAGATTGATTTTCAAAAGGCAATCTGTCTGAGACCTCCAAGACAGACAAATTGGTTTCCTCAGAGTCTGACCTCTGTGAAATGTTAAGATAAAAATGTTGGAAAGTACTGGAGCATAAATGCTCTTCTGATCTTAGGCTATAGAGTCATGATCCAAACCATCTGCTGGGAGCCTTACATGTATCACTTTCATTGCTTTATATTAAAAAAATAAAATATTTCAAAGAGCCCTGAATTTTTCAGGTGTCATTGTAAAGATGGATAGTAAAAATCAGTTTTCTTTTCCATACTTGAGAGGCTATTTGATAGTAAGTAATGGCCAACTGCTGAGGCACTGTGTACTAATGAGACATGGGCAGTGTCCAGTACTTGGGACAGTGACTTACATTTTAATAGCTGATTGGCAAAACTCAGTTCTGGCCAAATCTGTATCCTGTCTCTTTGCTGCATTGCATTGCATCAGACATCACAGAGTCACTGTCATTTTAAAACTTTTCGTTTCAAAGCAATTAATATTTTAATCTAGTTGCCAGTAAATGCTCCGACCTGCCTGATATTGATTCAGGAGGACAACAAAGCTTTTGTGCATGGTAACTTCACATGTAAATGTTACTATAAATTACAGTATCACCAAGAATAATTTTTTTATAGCAGTTCAGCTCACAAGGTGAGGATAGGTTCAAAAGTCCAATGCATACAGTATATCAGTTTACTTGCTGTAATTGTAGTAGTTTTATGGTAATATTCAAATAATTGGATTTATAGGTCACAATTTGGGACTTGGGTGTTTTGATATCATCTGACATCTCATCTGAAGGACCAACTTCCTCACTAAATCTTTAGTAATGTTTTAGTAATCTGCAAAATGAACTTTTCAACATCTTCTACTCAAGTAGTCTTTCTAGTTCAGAGGTAAATTTGTGATTAGCATGGATTCTGATTCCATCTAATTAAAAATTAAGTGTTTTAAAAATATCTTAGTTAAATTTGAGACTCCTTTGAAGAATTATTTTTAAGATGTTCTTGTATCTTTTACCCCGGTTTTCTTTGATTTTTGCTTCCCAGTTATAGTTTTGAATTGCTTAAAATAGATGCAGGTCATGAGTTTGCTAAGCTGTTATTATACTGCAGCATTGATTGCTAGTGATAATCTCAGTGGTTTTAGAGTGACTTCTAATTCATGTGGTATCTGAGTTTATTTTGATTAGATGCTTGGGGACAATACAGGATAAAGGGGAAAGCTAAATATGGAGTGACTGTTTAAAAAACACAGTCCTGTTAAATGCAGGTCCACAAAAATGAGCATTGCTTCTTCATATTGCAATTACTCTTTGCTGTGTGTTGGAGTCTCCGTTCAGTAAACCCTTGTTGAAGTATTGTGAAAGGTTTGACAGATGAATTGCTGAGGTAATTACTTAGTTCCTTTCCATCTCACTAGCTTTTTGTCTGATAAATGAAGGCTTAAATTCTGGTTTCAACAGTTCTAATCTCAGTAGCACAGTCAATTACAGTAAAATGCCTATATATATTTTTCCAGAGTCCGGCCAATTTAAGATTCTTTCCTTCCAGTTGTTTACTGCTTAGGTCAAGAAATAGCATATATATGATAAATTTATCCACAAATGAAAAGGAAATAAAACTTTCAGTGACAGGTGTATTTTTAACTGATGCTGTTACCATCTACCAAATAATACCTTAATTCTGTTTTTAAGTGACAAATAAGTATAAAATGAAAACTAAGAGAGACAATTACTGCTTTGTATAAATATCTCACAAATAAAAATAGGAAGAGACAAGAGCTTCTTCCAGGAGAAAAAGCTAACAGACAGTATTGTCACAAGAACACATTTTTAGAAATTTAGGAAAAAACGTGGTATACGTGCCTATGTAATGTTTTCCGAGTCTATTATAGCATTTCTTTTGCCAGTGTAACTTTCGTAATTGCAATAGTTACAGTGTTTTAAGTTTCTAACATCACTATTTTTGACACTATTCTGTTATGATCTTCTTTCCCTAGCTAACTATTACAGTGCAGTCAGTATTCATTCTGTATGAACTAAGGCTACATTAAAGTCTCATATACTACAAATTTTACTGTCAGATACTGATGAATGCTGATTGTCAAACATTTCATTACATTCAATACATATCTCATGTACCTTGAATATAAATGCCATGTCTAAATCTAAACTTTTCAGAACTGTTTTATAACTCTCAGTAGTGCTCTTAATATCAAGTATCAGAATACCTGATATATAAAGGAATTAACAAATACATTATTTCCTGTACATGTTATTTCAGTGAAAGGTTTTCTTTTCTCCATTTAGTTGCTTTGGAAATTAAAGCTCCATGAAAGCCCAGTTGAGCACATTACCTAGTTGCCTGAAGTTCAATTATGAATTACTTTCTATCTTTGTAGGAAAGACATTATGTTAGGCAAAGCACACATTTCAGTGTCAAGCTTGACATTCTTCTTTTAGCCCTTTGACATGTTAAATAAAATAGAACTGGGTAAGGTGTTTTTTTAAATTTTTTTAAATTCACTTATGTCTTACAGTCAAAATGATCCTGTCAAATCCACATGCCTTTCTAAAGCTCAGATGTGATTGTTGCAAATAAAAATTTAAAACTGATACAGAATCATAAGGTGATACTTGGTGAGATCACTGTCAATGTTCATCTTTCATTTCATTTGTAACCTTAACTGTGAAACAAAAAGTCAGTACATATGTATCCAAGAGGACACATCGCATAATCAGATAGAAAAAAGGTAATTGTGGAGACATACACTCTTTGACCCACCATATTTATTAAAAGGAAGATTCCTGTCCCTATATAACAAAAAAGATGGGCATGCCATGTGTATTTGTAGTCATACATGGAGTAGTCTGTGTAAGGATTTGAGAACAGAGAAAATAAAGAAAAAAGTTAGAGTTCTGCTCACATGCTCTTACAGCTTTAATATAAGGTAAGTATTCAAAATTTTAGGCATTAATTTATTGCTCCTTTCCTAAGGGCTTTGATGCCCTTTCCGTTACCTAATTGTCTGTGTCTAATTTATTTGAGACTAACAGACTTATGCAGGGAAAAAAATAACTTTCAAATTTCTCCAGCTTCTCAGAATGGTTATTTTGAACACTGTTGCTGATCATTGTTTGTATCCTTTTGTAGGTAGGTGTTCTCTAGAAGAAACATTTCTGTACTCTTGTAGAAACTGTGTGTAGACAAAGAATGAAAATAAAACAAAAAAGTGACAGTGTACTAGTGTTCCAAATGAAAATGAGGGAAACCCACAGTGCAATTGCTGTCATTACACTGAAGGTTTTCCATAGTTAGGACAACCATGTTCTATGTTGTTTCTGTAAGAAGGTGGTTATTTTTCACTATTTAGCATTCTATTTCTTCACTTTCAAAACTGCCACTGTGTCATGTAAGAAATTTCATTTCTCATTACAGTTTCAGCATTAGTACACATTAAGTGTCAGCATACATAGTTAAATGGATGTCATGTTTTTTCAGTTGGATGTGAGGGGTCTTCATTCATATAAAGCACTATGTAAGACTAGGCTGTTATATAGCATATGTTTTCTTACACCTGGAAGTAGTATATATACACAAAATGAAGTTCTTTTGAGTGAAATCTGCTGCTGTTAGTGGAAAAGAGCTACATGGTCATGATGCTCACTTGAAAAAAATGTACCCCAACATTATCACACATCCAACAACAATCTTTCTATATGCTTAGATAGATATTATGTTAAGTTGTATGTGAGGTGAGACTTTGTATTTGAAATTCCAAAGCACTCCACATGAAACTTTGGAAATGCAAGAAGCTTCAAGATTACTCACAAACCTCAATATATTCATGTAAAAATGCGTTGACATCAAAGTATGAAAGACACTCTTAGTTCTTTCTACCTCTGTTCTAACTATTGAATTCTCAGCTATATCTAATTATTTTTAAGATGTCTATTTTTTTATAAAATAATATAAGATGATTCGTACAAAATAATTTGAAATCAAATATTGCAGGTAAGTTTATGATGGACATACACATGAAGTAGCAGTGACAGGAAAAGAGAAATGAAAGAAGATAACCATTTTAATGGAGTTTTACTCAGAGTAACAATTTCTGTGAGTTTGCTAATGCTTGTTTAATTAGAAGTGTAGGATGCATGAACAAAAATTGCAAACATATGTATGCATGCACATGCACGTAGAGACTCATTCTGAAAAATGTCACTGTTTTGGGATCAAGTTTTCTTCTCCTTTGTGTTTTTTTAATTCTCTTTTCCTATTTCAGTTTTTTGAAAGGTTTAGCTTATATTATAAGCAGAATATTCACTTTGTTATATGATTATTAGTGATGCGGCTACTTTTTAATAATACATATTTACAAGAGAGATGTGTAAAGAATTTTACTCAAAAAATCTATTAATATCTCTCTTTTACAAATTATACAAGTATCAGAGCTTTGTATTTGTGATATTTTAAGTCCAGGAAGGAAAACAGATAATTTTGATACATAAAATTTGTGAGCTGTTTTAACGCAGTGGAGGTAACCATGAAAGGCCTAATGGAATTTAAATATGGGAGTACTTCAATTTTCAATTACACCTATAGACCTTGCCAATTCCTTGCTGTCATTTTGCATTGACATGTGGACAGTGTCAAAGTTGTCCCAAGGGTTTCTCCTAAAATGGAACAAGTGAAAATGCCACCCTGAATTTTCTCCTTCTCTATATAAGCAGAAAGTTACTTTCCTTTTATTGCTGCTCGCATTTGAGGTCAGGACCAAGTACCAGAACAGAGAGGGAGAACTGAGAGCAGGGAAAGAAATCTCGAAGATCTGAAATAGTTCTGGAAATTTTTCAGACTACTGCATTTCAGGTTTTAAGGTTTGAAGTCATTACACCTGTGTGTAACTACATCATACTGTGTTTCACAGTCTTATGTCAAGTCTCACAGGAGTTTTATTTTACCCCTTGCTAGTGCCATAGCATTCATTTACAAGATTCTCACTGGCAAACTTGACTGCCGTGTAACTATTTTGGTGAAAAACATTAGGCCTACTCAGAGGCTTTTGCAATCTGGGAGACTTAATGACAGATTTCCAATTCTTGACTATGTTTGACATTTTGTCTGAGAATAAATTTTAGACCAAGACCTATATTTTCAGTGTCCAGAACTCTTTTTACTGATTTTGAAAGTTATAAGAAGAAATAGTGGTAGTCCATTTCAGGCTGGTTAAAAGTTACAGTTTGGGTTCTGAAGGTTATTTCAGCGTTTGTAAATTTGGGGGCAGAGGGAGAGAAGAAGAAAACTAATGATTCTGATACCTCTAATAGAATTCTATGGATTATTGAGTGAAAAAAAATCTTTTTATGGTCTTGACCTTCAAGGTAATCAGACAAAAAAAAATGTTTCTATCTTCATATATATATCTTCAATGATCACTCAAGCTGAGAGTCCTCCCTCTAGATTATTTCCCTGCCAGTCATATGTAAATTCTTGGTCAGACTGTACTGAGTTTTCCTGGTCTTTTGTAGTAGATCATCTTGGCATGATCCTGGGCTCAATAACTAAAAAGAGTTAACTGAAGAGGAGAACGAGATACTCAAAAAGTTTGACTTGGGTACATTTCTGGAGCTGGAGAGGAGCAGGACCTCTGCGTGGTGTTCCGTTGTGCTGCTGACGCAGCCCTGCATTCCTGCCAGCCTTTTCTGGCCCCTCGGACTGCGCTGTACATGTTCCTTCTCAAACAGCGCTGGCACAGGGACCTTTGTCCAAAAGCACTGAGGAACTTTGTGTTGTGTGAAAATATGCCAACTTCCTGTTTCAGAGAGTTTTGATCCAGCCCAAAGCATTACCTCCTAAATCGTACATTTTAAATAAAGCACCAAAAGTACAGGGAAAAATTAATATTTTGTTTCTACTGATGCAGTTTAAAACAACTATAAGATTTCACCAACGTGAAACTTACTAAGACTTAGAAGAAATTCAGTAGCAATTAGTTTAGTTAAAGAACCATAAAAGTTTGCTGAGGCTAAATGTGAAATGTTTAAATGAATGAATAGCAACGTCTTTGCCACTTGAAGTCAGTATTTCATTACTCCCCAAAATTTTATTTTTGGGTTACAGATGGCCATACTATCAACTTTTGGATTTTCATGAATTTCTGCTTTTTTGAAGGTGAGATGTGGAAATGCACTCAGGCCTACAAAGAGATTCAGCAAGAATATAAACCAAAAAGGCCAGATATAACTGGTTGGCATTTCTGTATGTTTATCTTTGAGAATCACTGTAACTGATAAAGAACAGAAATTCTGATTAAGTAAGAGATTTCAGAAAATTACTGGAAGTCTCAAAGTTCTGATCACCCTACCTGTGCCCGTTTCTAGGATAATAAATCCTTAAACACAGTGAAAATGATGCATTAGAGAGTGTCAAAATTATCATTTGTTCCAGACAAGCTGGTAGTGAGTATGCATATGTTATTAGTATGTGGTCTGGTATTATCTGTGAAAAATGACTTTGTGAGCACAGTCACAAAGCAGTCCATCCACTCAAATGTCTAAAAATGCTATTTTTCTCTCTTCTGTGGATGACAAGAGAAAGTTTAGAATCATTAAAAAAATCCAAGAAAGAAAAGTCTGTTCATATTGGAAATAGTCCTAAGAGAAGATTCTCTTATTCTTCAGCAAGTTTTGGTATGCCCAAGAGCATTCTATGAAAATATTGAGCATGTAGACAAATTAACCCCAAATTTAATGCTATTCACAATAAAAAATGATATAATAATAATTACAGTATCCAGCGCTAGATCAGAAAGCACAGACTTATTTAATAGTAGATTAAATACCCTGAAGATTTTTTAAATGTACAGAAATATAAATATAAACTTATTATAACCCTTTTGTTATATTCCCACCCCTTTCTTATAGAGAAAAACATTGCTAATGCAAACTTAAAGCAATGGCTCAGTTTTAGCAGGGCATTCTGTTAGAAAAAAACAAGGTTTTTTTGCAAGACCGTCTATTTTACAAGTCCACTAAGGGAAAAGGAAGGAAATAAAATGGTTAATGACAGGCTTGGGCAAAACTGTTATAGTGAGTGATTTCTTTTCTGAAAATTGTGCTTTAAAGAGTACCAAAACTATTAGAAAATTCGGTTTGATAGGTCCAAAAGAGAAAGATCAAGAATTTTTGAAAATACAAAAACAGAACCATTTAAATAAAGTTTGTTTTGAATTTAGCAAAATACATTTTAAAAGATTACACAGGCAAAGAAAGTTAAAACTTTGCTTTGGAACGAATTAAGCACTTAACTGAAACATTTTTTATTTCCTGCCAGTGAGATAAAACACGTTTTCTGTTTCAGATTGACCAGAAATTCACTTTCTCATATTATTTTTTTATTTTAGATGTATATATTTAAATATACTTCCCCCCCGCCCCATTCTTTTCACAAGGAAAATCACTTTGCCTGAGCTGATAACACAGAACTCTTTAGATCTCCTGTGTCCACTCTTGCAGCAGCATGTTTAGGGCTGTTGACCCGTGAGGAGGGGTTACAGCAGAGATGAGTGAAAAACAGGATCGACCCCACACTTATGTTCTGCTGGGCTTGTTGGCACAGTTCTCTGTATTAACATCATGGCATTAAATATCAGGGGAAGTGGAGGGAGGAAGAACCGTTTTGGGGGAGGCCAAAGCGGCCAGCTCACCTCTGCAGCAAGTGAGGAGGCTGCAGGGATGAAGGAGCAGCATCTGGCACCGGGGAAGGCTGCTAAGGAAGCAGTGCTTGGCCAGAGGTGCAGCGCAAGGCAGGCAGCAGAGGGACTGGCTCCGAAAAGCTTGGGAGATGCTGATCTGCAAGAAGCAGCTGGAGGTGAGATAACAGCTGCTCCATGGCAGAGGGCAGATATCCATCAAAACTAACAAATTACAGAACTAATTGAATTCCCAGCTGCTTTTAGGCAAATGAGTAACACCATTAATTAGGATGGCTTTTTCCCATCTCCACTGGTCAGAGGGCACTAGATTTTTGTTATGCATTCAGACTGCACTATTTGAAACTATCTCTGCTATCTCAGGAGGAAAAGAAATGCTTTCAGAAAAGGAGTCTGTAAGTGTCTGATGTGATGTACCTTTATGTATATTTGGAGAGTGTTCGGAACTTCCTATGTACAAAGGATTCTGGTCTCAGCAATCCCACATAAATCTCTCTGTGCCTTAGCAATGTTGTTTTAATTAACCAAGCAACCAAACCACCCCTCTTCCCCCTACAAACCACAACTAAAACATAAAGGTGAAAGGGAGAAATTAGGAGAGTTGCTTTCTATTTAATTTTGAGTTACTGTTTTCCATATGAGCAAACAGTGACAGCAATGAGGTCACAATCTCACACAGCAAAACATAATAACTCCTAGGTTATGGAGTTCTACTGCTATTTGGTTGCTTGAATTTGGCTCAAGGATGGTTGCATTTTTAGCTGCATAGTAGCACAATTTCAAGAGCGCACACTGTGGGTGTTAGCCAGCAGCCTAGTTGTTCAAGCAGTGATCTGTGAACAGATTTGGAAGTTATTTCCTTCTAACTGCAGCTACGTGTTAACATGGAAACAAAACCCAGCTCTTCAGCTCATAGCTCTGGCAAGATCTATCAGAAGTAGAGCCCAGAGCCATTATCTGCAGTTAGCTCTTTGCCTCCTGTGCATTTTGCTGTTTTACTGTTCCTGGTCTGATTTAGCCATGGATACACCTGGAAAAGGCTCTCCTGAGGAGACAGGCATCACCAGTGGCTGGTGCCCAAGCCAGAGCAGGCAGCTTGTACACTGGTTCCTAGCAGAAACTTTCATGTTGTGCAAGGAGGTACCCAATGAGTTTTGACAGGTACTTTAGCAGCTGGACAGTGATAGAAAACACAAAATCTTTTTTGGTTACTTTGATTGCTCCCATGGATATAGAGACTTAAATTCTTCCCAGTTTTGGTTGGGTTTCCACAACTTATATCTTCATCTAAGTTCTTACTCCAACCAATGCACTGAGGTAGGTTTTGATTAAGTTTTTTAAACACTTGTCTAAGCTTAAAACGTTGTACATTTTGAGTTTGTTCCTTTCTGAGCTGAGGGCTCTCAAGAATCCATTTCCAAATTTTTGTATTAATTTTCTAATGTATTTTGTTTTGATCTAAGCTAGGGACTGTTGCCTTTGAACTACTCAGGGGATACACTCTGTATCCATGTATACCACACTGCATTTAAATACTTAATGCTGTACAATAGCATAAGTGTGATAATGTCTTTCCCTCAGAGGTTTTTTTTTATTTTACAAAATCAAAATTAACAAATAAAACTAATTTATGCAGGATTTTTTGTTTCCCTATGCCAGAAATGTCCAAAATTTTTTTAATGAAGATTTTTTACATTTCAGTCTAGTGATCTATAGCTGGTTTCTGTTAAAGTTCATGACAACACATGATTTATTTTTCATAGATAATACTAATAGTACATCCATTAGGTTTATACAGAATTTAAATATCTATAATAAGCATAAGCCATACTGAAATTTATCTGATATTCTCTTTGGAGCTGATGACTCTGTATTAGCCATGAGTTTAGTCAGTTTCTTAATTAATCTTAGTTTCTTGAGCTCCATCACATCTTCACTTTACAATTCACATATGGACTGTCAGCCCTTGAATAGCTCTTTTGTTCATGATCAGTCACAACATGGTGATGTAGCAGAACCAGAGATTTAGAACAGAGGCAGCACACTTCAAGGACTTCCTGACTCCTGAAATTAATTTCTTTTTCTTCTCCTGAATATTAAACAGATTGACTTTAGTGCATTATGGGCATGCCACAAATCTCATCTTTTGTGGTGGGCCTGAAAGACAGGATTTTGAGAATCACGTAACATATTTTTATTTATTATTATCTTTCTTGCTTAGCTATTTTATTAAAAATAGTTCAGCAATCTTTGTGTGTATTGCAATTTGAAAAGATGGCAGACTATCTTAGCAGTACAACACAATTCGCAGATTTTAGAAGCATGAAGAAACTAAAGATATGAAAACAATTCATCTTATAGCCACTTTACTTCTATAACAATAAGCAGATGGATTCCGTGTAGGTGAAAATGTAAGCCAACATCAGTTTCTGTTTAAAATAAAATGCAATTTAATTACTTATTCTAGCTGATCTACCAGTTTATCTTCATGATGCATAGACATTGGAGATGCCAAGAAATTATAGTGTATCAATGTCAGTGTGAAGCTACTTACATCTACCCTGTGCTTTGGTTGCAGTACAGGATACAAAAATGTAGCATGCTCAAGGTTTGATGAGTAACACCTTTATTATGCCCATTGATGAGCACTGAATTAGAACATAACACCCCTGGCAGTACATATGACAGCTGCATGAACATAAGATGAATTCCTTTCATCAGTATATTATAATTAATAGCATGTCAATTCATTATGATCAAATACTTCTTATGCCCAAGATATTTATCAGCTATTCAGAAAGAAATTTACCAGCCCATTGAGGTACCCTTGGAATGAGTGGCAATTTTTAACAGGCTGGTAAGTGGCAGTTAGAAGAAGAGGTGAAAATGTCATTATCAAATATATATTTGTCATCTTATTTGACACTTCCATAATGGAAAAGACTTGAAAAATACATTAATATTGGTGTTTGAGATGTTTAGGGATCCTGGGAAACTCCAGTGTCTTTTGTTCACTGCCATCACTTGTCCCTCATGACCCATTCAGTCAGTCAGGCCAAAGGACCAAGCTCGGTCTTTCCCTAGGCTTTATAAATAGGGCTCGGGGGCCTGACTGTATATTTTGCTCACATTGCTGTGCTTCCAAATGCATAGTTCTAAGATTTGTGTAACATCTGTTCTGGTGGCAGCTGAGCATGTTAATAACCACAACCCAAAAGGCACCTCTTTCAAGAAGAGAACTTTTTCCCTTTAAACTGAGATAAGTCTTTTAGGTCTTGACTAAGGAGGGATGATCCACATTGCTAAGAACTTAAGAAGTGTCATGTTATCCTCATCTGAAAGGCCATATACGACACACAGCATCTAGGATTACCCCTCAGGAGCTAAATGCAAGAATGTGCTCCATTTGCACTCACAAGCCAACAACCCCTGTCATCTTAGTTGGGGTGGAGAAAAAAACCCCAGACACGTGTCCAAACAGGAGTCTAACAGTAACATGAATTGTGGAAATAACAGAAAAAGAAGATAACCCAGGTCTGGTAGGGCTTGCTGAGCCATTTTCCCAACCAACTGTGCAATCGAGGAATAATTCTCATCTCCCAGTGGTATTTTTGACACATATTTTCTGAGAGCTTTATTTTATCAGCCAGAGTTACGAAGTGCTTGCAAATAGGAGCATATACACTTCTGGAAAAAAAAACTTTGTTTCATCTGGGTTGCGTATTGGTTTATTAAGTTCTACTTATTGCACCATCCACACATGCATTGACCAAGGCAAGTCACTGGCTTTGAATGTGTTTGGGATTAGGCAAACACAGTAAGAAATGTCTTTACTTCCAAAAACAGTGAAGGCTAACCCTCTATTCAATCTGAAATTTTCTGTCATGTGCAGAAAACTTAAAGGCTCAGAATGAACCTTTCTACATCTTAGAGAGTGTGCTGAGAGCTCCTTCTGTAAGCAGAGTATTCAAAGCCAGGAGACTGAAGAGATGTCTGAAAGACAGGTTAGCTTCCATAGAGCAAATTTTTCTTGCTCTTGTTTTCCACTAAAGGAGTGATCTCAAACAGAGGATTTAGCAAGAAAGATGGGGAAACTTAACCCAATCACTAAGCATTAATGACTGAATATTGTTCTGCATTGCCTTTCCATTTATTAATGGCTGATTCCAGACTGATACCTAATAAAAAGTCTTCATTTCTACATTCAAAACTATATTTAAAATTATTTTAGTGTAATCAATGTTTTCCAGGTTGTAATAATTAATCTCTTTAAAGCAGCAATAATAAGAAGAAAATATTGAACCCACACACAAGTAAACTTTAAAAAAAAAACCAAAGAATAATGAAAATTACTGATGTTTGCTCACCTTGCATAAAATTGCTGCTACTGAATGATGTGGAACAATCCTATTTTAATTCACTTAATCTTGTTTAAAATTTCAGCACCTGTTTTTGTTTGTATTTGATTAGCTGTGACTTATCCAAGTGCTTTGACTTGCATCTAACTGGTTCCATTTCATCCTTTAATGGATTTGTGTATTGTGCTTGTGTTATATAAGATCTTGCCAGGCATTTGTTCATATTCAATACTCTGAATTCTTTTTTATGCACCCTCAAAGATATTTTACTTTCAAAGACTCAAAGATGTATTCAGAGATCTGTTTCAAGAGCACCTTTTTCACAAATACACAAAGAATGAAATCTTAAAATGACTCCGCTAAAATCTTTCAGGCTGTCACTTAATATGCCACTAGGGAGAATATCATGGCTCTAAAGACCATAAATAAACTTTTATTTCTTCTTCAGGAAAAATAATTGCCTTGTTTAGAATTGAACGAAGTGGCAGAAAATCAGCCAGTTATTTTTCACAAAGGAGCACTCACTTTAATGCAATCAGGCTTAGAAAACAAAGAGTTTGTTTTTGATTGTGAAATATGTACTCTTGTGGCAGCACTGCATGTGACTGTACAAGCAATCCCATTTCAGGTATAAAAATGATAAAGTAAATCGTGTTTTAGGCTCTCTTAAAATATTGCAGTTGCAGTTGTCATTGTTTTGATGGCTCAGAAATAGACTGACTTCTTTCTGAACCTTTGATCTTTGCGATCCAATGAATCACACTGCCTACCAAGAATATATCATTTATTGTTGTGTATGGCTAAAGTTCTTGGCAAGTTTGAGATTAATAAAAGTAACACCTCTGCATTCTCCTATCATTACTCTGGAGCTTATCCTCTAAGCTTTTATTTGTGTATTATTCCTCAACATTCTATGTAATGCTGGGAACTGCATAAGCCCCCAAAAGCGATTGAATTGAATTTCAATTAAGCAAGCAGGATCAGCAAATAGTAAACTGACATCTGAAAGGTCGGAAAACAGACTGGACTGGAAGATGGCAGGTTCTTATTCTCCTGCCTTGGCTCAGCAGTACATGGTGCAGCACTTCACACTTTAAATGCTGTTTCTCTGGGAACTGAAAACCATAGTAGGTGGCAGACGTTAGTCTTGCTTCTGGTTAAGAAGATGACTGTTACTGATAGGGCTTCCTTCAAACATAAATGAGGAGTATTTCTATTTTTATAAAATTACTAAAGGACAAATGAAAATGAAATACCTAGAGCAGGTGGATGTGAAGGGCTGCTGATGATTTCAACATCCTTGTAATTTAAAAATTTGAACTCAACATTCTCCAAAAGTTGCAGAGGAGATAAACCCATGTCACTATAGACTCTATATTACATTATATTATATTATATTATATTATATTATATTATATTATATTATATTATATTATATTACT
This sequence comes from Callaeas wilsoni, assembly GCA_013398955.1. Lineage (NCBI taxonomy): Eukaryota > Metazoa > Chordata > Aves > Passeriformes > Callaeidae > Callaeas > Callaeas wilsoni. The sequence continues at coordinate 33,075 of VWPU01012485.1, forward strand.
TATTATCTTACGGCACATATACTATATGTTATCAATTATATAGTGAAATTAATAATATGTATCATTTTCTAAGGGGACATAGTACTATATAAAAATATATAATCTATTCTATATTATATCTCTATTTTATTTCTATTATAAAATAAGATATTTAATGTATAAAAATGTGAAGACTCTAACAATAGCTGGGATCTGAAGAGATTGTTAAGGACTAGTCTATAGGCACATCAATGTATTTCAAGTTGGATGAAGACAAAATGCTGATATTTAGGACTATTTTTTTCTCACTGAAATTTCTGTAAGCTGCTGGTGTCAGGCACCTCTGACCTGCAAGTGAAAATTTTTCATTAGATATTAATTAATATTAGGTTTCCAAACCTCCCTCCCAGGTGTGAGGATGCTAACCTGGAAACCTCTGTATGGGCTAAGAAATTTGTGACTGATTTGCTGTGTATGTTCTTTCAGAAATTAATGCACTGGATCTACTTTATTTTAGGAGCTCAGCACCGTGCTTCAAAAGGCCCTTTAACATAGCTCTGTCCTGTCAGTATTTTTAGCTCACGTTCCCTGGCCACTGCCAAAAAATATCCTCAGTGCTGCAGTACCAGGATTAGGAAGAATTACCTGTCGATCTGTGCTTCCAGGACAGGAACACAAATCAATACTATCAGAGTAAGAGGGCAAGAGCACGTGAAGACCATATCAGGAAAAAGTTTCACAGTGGATGTTGTCAGATGATAAGCCTGTGTCAAAGGTGAAATAAAAGGTGGAAAACCAGAATACAATATCTCTGTTTTCAAGTGGCATTAATATGCAAATATTAAAAGTACTAATATAAAAAACATGAGTAAAAATATATTAGATATCACATAGTAAGAGAAGTCTTAATCAAGAAGCCTTGTCTATGCATTAACCTTATTGATCAAGAAACTATGCACAGACCTAAATCCAATAGAATACGTGTTTTTACATCACCAGGGCAAATGGGAGGCTAATTAGTTAAAACAGGGTAAAGATACAGTGACATCCAGCTCTTAGGAAGTAATTTTTTACTTCCTGCTAGTAATTTTGCAGTATTGTGTAATTCTTTGCTCCAACTTCAGTCTCAACACTGCCATATTGTCACTTTACTCACATTTGGTAGTAGCTTTGGCTCCATGCACATGCAAAAAAAAATCTTTCTATGTTTGTGGCTAAATGAAGCATTTTTCTCCAAAAGAATCAGAAATCCGCTTTACTGTGGAATACAAAAACAGATCTCCACAACACTTCTGCCACAAGAAAATAAATGGTTTTACAGGTATGTCTCAGTTGCTGCTTAATCTCCTCAGGTATATTTTCATATTTATTGAGATCAGTAATATCGATACAAAATACTATAGTGCTTGCTATAAATACACAATTCACAGGAAATAGACTAGAAAATTAAATAATCAAACTCTGATATTGGGAAATACTACTTTTCTTGCTTTATCTGAGTCAACTCTGAAAGGTTCAACTGAAAAACAGGTTTTTAAATTTTATTTCTAATTTTTAATTTCCAACATGATCCTATTAAGATTTTTAAAAATAGTCACATGGAAACTTCCAGATGAAATTATCTTAATATCAAAAGATTTTTTTTTTCTAATGAAAATCTCCGTTTCTTTAATTTTTACTCTCTAAATGAAAAATTGGTCTTCCACAGTGGCTAATATTGAAGTTTGCCCTTTTTTATGCAGTGAGAAATGACCTTCAGTAGCGTAGGCAGGGAAGAGCATACCCACCCACACATCCAGGCACACAGGCATTTGCTCAGCTATAAAAACATGACCTAGCTTCACTCTGGTTCCAGCACCACACCAGGCAACCCAGGTTTTCTTCTGTCAGGGGACAGACTGACTCTGTGTAAAGCCTCTCTAAAGGAATTATTTTTGCAGTATGGAATTTTCAAGGGTAATTCCAGAATGCAAGCATGCAGCAGACTATTTAATAAAATCTAAAAACAAGCAAAGAAAAAGAGTATCCAAGATGACAAAATGAAAAAATACAAATTTTGAAATTAATTATCATTCTGAAGTCAACAGATTTATGATTATTTCAGTTACAAAAATTTTGTAATGTTTTAACTGAACAGCTATTTGAATTTCTGATACAACTGGGCTGTTAGAAATTCATAAAAACATTTTTTTTTTACGTCAATTAATTGAAATGATAAATGGTGATGGGTTCAAAATTATCACTACAAGATAAATGTATTTTTAATGTGTACTATAAAACACAAACTTCATGTGTCAGTGATTCTCGTTTGATTAAACATTATTAATTATCAGTTTGCTCATGCTTGATGTGAGAACTACATGTATCAATCACACACAGACATGTATTCAAAGGTGGTGCTACTCCAAATTGTTGTGCAGTCATTATACTATAGCCTCTCCCTCTGTGACACAGATGAGAAATTGAGAAGCCATAAATAAGATCATCTCTCAGTCAGCCCACATATTCTTCTTTTGGGAACATTTTCTTTCTATATCTGGGCTATGCTAAGCTAAATTGGATTTCGTTGGTGTGAAATATCACCTTTAGTTAGATTTCTATAAACAGTTATCAGCTAGCAGCACCTGCACAACCTCTTCAGATTTTGAGAGTTGTAAAAATATTTAGATTGGAAGGAGTTTCTTTTAGACAACAAAATTGCTTGAAGGGTGTAGCACTGAAATTATTCAGCCATTCTGTTTTGTTTGTTGTTTTATTCTTTCACTCTCCATGCAGGGACAACAGAAATGCATACAAACTGTAAAAACAAGTAGACACTGCCCCTTAAAACCACAAAATTGCACTGAACACAGGAATGTGGAGGATATAAAAACGGCTGAGTCCCAAAGGAAGTCTCAGGGAAGTTCTGGCTAGTTGAATGATGCAATCATTTTAATAACCACAAGTGTAAGCCATATTAAAGCGTGTTATTCATGACATGGACACAAGTCCCAGGGGCTGCCTCTTCCCTTTGTTCATCCGTCTAAAACCAACTACAGTCTGTCTTTGCTTTGATTCAAATCCATCTCTGAACTATGCATGACTGAAAAGCACATTCTGCTTTAGAGGTTGTGGTTGAGAAAAATATCAGATTCTCAGTTTTAAAATTTTTAATGAAAAAGGTTTCAGTTTGGAAGAGTGAAATGCTTACTCTCTTTCCTTGGCAGACAGCTCAGGAAAAGCCTCCACTTACCTGGCTACTAATGATTCTCACAGAGAGTTCATTGTCCAACCCAGCAGGCTAATCAAAGATGCTTTTTTCAGCCAGTTCTGATAATGGAAAGGAATCTATTCATCATCAATCTTAGACTTACACAAATGTTCATTATTCCAGAAGAGAGAAGAGTAAAAAGAGGTCTTGTAATCAGTGAAGGTTTCTATCATTGGACCAAAAGTAACATACTATACAAAGTTGTCCGGGGGCTGCTCTAACTTTAGCCAGCTGTCTGACCCCTTGTGCTCTTCTGAACATTTTCTGATCCATTCTCTTTTCCTCTGACTGCTCTCTTTGTCAGTCTCAAGGATGGGGATATTGCAGGACAGGTTTCATTGACCCTGTGCAATTTGAGGATTCCTTTACGTGCCTACATTTACATGTAGGTGTAGATAGATATGGTGTCGCGTATTGTGATTTAAATGATTGCGTGCTTCAAGTGATTTAGGTAAAAAAAAGGAGTGTCTTCGCATGACTTTTCAATGTGTTTAGAGTTTTCTTAGAAGCTACTTAAGAATATCTATGGGGGTTTAAGGAAAAAAAAGTAAATCCTTATTTATAATTAAGAAGGACATTGGGTTACTTTCTGCAAGTCTATATCAATATTCAATAATGCAGATTACGTTAGAATAAAAAGATTTGAACATTGGGGGTTTTTTCAATTTCTTATAGATTACTAACAACTCTTCTGTTTTTCATTTTTATATTTTTTTAGGTCTGTACTTGCAGATGTTTAGACAGATGCTGTTGTCAAGGAATATGCAGTCAGATACCTGGAGGTCAATACTGTTAGTTTACTCTATAGAAAGATTAATGGGGTATCATGGGTAGATATAGATTGTTTATAATAACAATTTGATTGTGAAAAGCTATTCACTGCTTTTAGTTCATTAATGTTAACTAAATCATCAATTAAGTCTTAGAACTTCACAGAATATGTTCCTTTGGTCCTGGCAGGTATCATGCTTAAAATTTAATTGTGGCATGTATGGTGTGCTGGGAGGAATCAAGAGAAAGACTGTAGGATATCCTCTATGCCTGTGCTGTTGATTCAGGGAGATGTTCCACCTTGGAGACTCTGACTTCAGTGAGTTTTAGGGGCCAAGGAGCCAAGATGTGGCCAGCATCTTTTCTGGCTTTTGAATATTCAGCCTTTTCCTACTGTGACTTTTTGTGTTTCTTGTATTCTTTATACAACCTCTTGCAGTCTGGACATTTTGACATCACAGTGTTGCCATTAACCAGAAACAATGCACAGAGATCATGGTTTTAAGGGATTATATTATCATTAAAAAAATAAACATCAACATGTGGTTTGAGAAAGGCCTTACGTGTATTCAAGAGGAAGGGAAAAATAAATTTCAGGGAACTACATCTTCTCAGTGGCTTCCCAAGTGCTTCAAACCAGTTCTGAAACAAGGAGTCTTATTACCTTTTATTCTAGCACAGTATTACCTTTTATAATGAGCAGTTTTAATGTCTATTCCTTCCTTGATTCTTTCTAAACATGTGGATTCTAATAATGTTGCCTCATACTGAAAGATATTTCAGCTATTTCTGCGTATTTTTTGATAAAATGTGTATCTTTCTGTATCCAGTGAAGCAAATTTGAAAAAAAAATTTAGATATCCATACCATTTTATGAAGCCTCTCAGATTTTTAATTTGCTACTGTTAGCCAAAGAAATAAGATTCAGTACCAATCTGGGGCCATTATTTGCCCTTGTGCTCTCTTACAACCACAGTGATGTCCTGAGACTCCTAAGGGAGTGAGGCTGTTTAAGCATTGATCTTCTAAATGCCAGAATTGCATACCTCTTGCTTTGAACATCCAAGAACCTTTTCTGGATAAGTTTTCTTTTAGAAAAATGCAGGAGGAAGTCAAACTTCTCTAGGTCCAAAGAGTTTATCATGAATAGTGGATGACACCCCCTTCAACAAAAGAGGCCTCCTGCTTAGGCTTTTTGAAAGAATAATGCTATAAATAAGCTATCAAAAAACAATGTATTTTGTCTTCTAAATCCCTAATCTAGTTTCTTTCAGCACTTTTTTTTTTCTCCAGAGAACTTCAGCTCCAGAGAGAAATGCATTTTCAAAGCAGGCTGCTACAAATACCATGCAATGCTTTAGGGAATCCCTACTGTTTACATGCTTTTCTGAGGTGCCTGATTCCCATTTTGTAAATAAAGCCAAGGGCCTCAGAACACAAATGAGTATTTCACTCTGAAGGTCTTAAAATTTTGCTGCGAGATTTACCTATTAGAGTCGTAACTTCTTGTTCTCAGAGGCAGCATATACCTAGAACTATTAGAAGAAAACCCAAGAGCAACCTAACGAAACTCAGCCCATCACAGGATGAGGATGGTCACCTCACAAAAAGGAACATGGACAATGCAGAGGTGTTTAACACATTCTTTTTACCTCAGTCTTCAACATAGATGATGGACCAAGGTGGTCTCAGTGCCCTGAGCTGGAGGACCATGGCTGTGAGAATGATTAACTCTCAGCTGACCCTCAAATTATGCAGGATCTGCTGCTTCAGCTGGATCCCTACTAATCTATGGGGCCTGATAGCATTCATCCAAGAACCCTCAAAGACCTGCTGATGTCAGTGTAAAACCTTTTTCAAAGATTTTTAAGCAGTCTAAGGAATCCAGAGAAGTCACAGCTGACGGGAAATGGGTAAATATTGTCCCAGTTTTCAAGAAGAAGAACTCCAGACTACAGACCTGTCAGTCTCACTTCAGTACCTGGCCAAGTTATGGACAAGATTATTCTGGGAGCTATTGAAAAGCACCTGAAAGACAATGCAGTCACTGGTTACAGCCAGCACGGCTTCATGAGAGGAAAGTCCTGCTTATCAAACCTGATTTCCTTTTATGACAGGGTAACCCACCCAGCTGACCAAGGGAAGCCAGTTGATGTAATCTTTTTGGATTTCAGCACAGCATTTGGTACTGTCTGTCACAGGATCCTTCTGGACAAAATGGGCAGCACTCAGCTGGATAAATACATCATGTGATGGGTGAGCAATGGGCTCACAAGTCAGGCACAAAGGATTAGAGTGAATGGGGTGACATCAGACTGGTGACCTGTCACTACTGGGGATCTGCAGCGCTCCATCCTTGACCCTGTGCTCTTCAACAGCCTCATAAATGACTTGGATGTAATACAGGAAGTACTCTGAGCAAGTTGTATCTCTGAGCAAGTTCAGAGATAATACAAAATTGGGAGGAGCTGTTGACTCCTTCGACAGCAGGAAAGCCCTATGGAGAGACCTTGACAAATTAGAGAACAGGGAAATCATCCACCATATGAAGTTTAACATCTGAAAGTGCCAGATTCTGCACCTGGGATGGGGCAGCTCTGGATGTACAGACTGGGAAATGAGATACTGGAAAGCAGTGCCACAGAAAGGGGCCTGGGTGTCCCGGTCGATGGGAAGTTGAATTTGAGTCGGCAGTGCCCTGGCATCCAGGAGGGCCAACCCTGTCCTGGGGTGCATCAGGCACAGCATTGGCAGCTGGGCAAGGGAGGGGATTGTCCTGCTCTGCTCTGCACTGGGGTGGCCTCACCTCGAGTGCTGGGGGCAGTTTTGGGTGACACAATATAAGAAGGATATAAAGCTATTACAAAGCATCCAAGGAGAACCACAAGGAAAGTGAAGGGCCCTGAGGGGAAGCCATATGAGGAGCAACTGAGGTCACTTGGTCTGTTCAGCCTGGAGAAGAGAAGACTGAGTTCTAACCACATTGCAGTTACAACTTCCTCATGAGGGGAAGACGAGGGGCAGATATCTCTTCTCTGTGGTGACCAGTGACAGGACCCAAGGGAATGGCCTGAAGTTTAGGTTGGCGTAGGTTGAATATTAGAAAAAGATTCTTCACCTAGGTGGTTGGGCACTGGAATGGCTCCCCTGGGAAGTGGTCACACGTAACACCAAGCCTGACAGAGTTCAAGAAGCTCTCAGGCACATGGTGTGACTTTTGGGGATGGTGCTCTGCAGGGCTGAGATTTGGACTTGATGCCCCTTGTGGATCCCTTCCAGCTCAGCTTATTCTGTGATTCTGTGAAAATCTATCCATCTGCCATATCGGAATTGCTTCAGCATTGCCCTTTATGCTGCCTAGATTTTCTAGCACTCATTTATTAAGTCAATATAATTAATATTCAGTCAGTAACTGGTAGATAGTCAGCTGTGCCCTTTCTGCATTCCTAGCAATTCAGCCTTTTCTGATGGGAGTGGTTGGAAACAGCCAGCAGCATGAGTATTGGGGGCATCAAGTTGGCTGGCCACCATAATCTCACTATTTTACAGATAAGAGAAGAAAATTTATTTTAAAAAGAGTGCATTTTGGGTAAGTTGTCTGTATGACTTTGTGGTGTGACTGTGGATCTCGAAGTGGTGTAAATATGACTGATGAGACAGAGCATCCCAGAGACAGTTTGCCATCTTTTCCCAATCAGGCTCTTTGTTTTCTTTTCCTTTATTTGAGCTGTAAGGTATTTAATTTTTAAGAATCTTCATTCAAGGACCAGAATATATCCTGCCACAGGAAAGTTTGGGAACAGTTTAGCCTTCCAGTGTGCAAGCCCTGTTGCTGCAGCGATGCAACTTACCTTTTAACTTCAATTCTTTGTTAATATTCCTGATGGAGGAATTGCCATACATTTTTTTTCTGTTTCTAAAGGATAGGGACAAATTATGTGACACAGCCACCTGTAGAATTTAGCCTTGCCTGAAATGTTAGGCTGCAAAACCAGCAAAAAATGGAAGTCTTCCATTAAAAGAGTGTCTCAGTGGTATTATTTTTTCATCTATCAAAGTTCCTGAAATACTGGGAAGTAATTCCTGCAAGAAAGCAAGCAAACACAAAAGAAAAGAATCACATAGAAGGAAAAGGCAGCAAAATCTTTATTTTTTCTAGTAGAGAGATCCACTTCTGAAATGGTTTAAAATTTACTGTCATGCAGAGGCAAGCATTTACACTGGGAAGTTACCCAGTTTGTTATTCCCTCTCAGCATCTAGAAGACAAGGCGTTTAAAAACAAGGTGTTTGTGACTCATGCAGCCCAGAAAGTTATTTCTGAAACTTTCATTCTTTAGAAAATACGCAGGGAAATAGAGACAATTTTGTTACAGATTTACATTTCCTGATTTAAACAATGTGGCATGAAACTTGACCAAATTCAAATATACTGAGACAAGTTCATTTACTGATCATGCTAATTTACAAATTTAAAATACAATGGGGGAAACTATGCTATAGGTTGAGAAGAATGGTGAGTCTATAAGAAGACAGCTGCCACCTGGTAGACACCCTTGCTTGTTTTTCTTTGGGGTGGTTTTCTCTCTCTGAGATATGTACAAGGGTTTCACCAATTGTTTTTACTCTAACTTAGTTTTCTGAAAAGGACAAAAATACAGGAATATTATGGTAACTTTAGCTAAATTGTTCTTCTTCTGAGATAAAAGAGGAGACCATAGAATGCCATGAGGAATGTTGTGTGTTCCAGGTAAAAAACTGCAAGAAATCTCTGAGTTATATCCAAGTCATCTGGCCATGTAAAGACAGCAGAAAACTTTAAAGGTATTTTTAAAGGATTGATTGCATAATTGGAGAGATATCCTTGCTCTCTAGTCTAACCATGCTGTGTATGGACAAACATCAGATATTTTCATAGCAATTACAATGAATTACACCCTTAAGAATGTGGAGTCAGAATAGCAACTAAAATGTTAGTTTCCTTTAAAGAAATAAATGTAGTGAAATCAATACCTCCAAAACCCAGACAATTTTTGTAAATATTGGTGCTATTTTTAATATTTTAATTAAAGTTGAAGTTCTGCATAGATTGAAAGAAGAGAAGCAGACCACAGAAATTGTGCAGCAAGACCAGGTTTATGCATCAGAGTGGTAAAAAGTAATTTAAATCAGGGAATAAACATTGATGAGATTCAGAAAACAGTGAAGGAAGTACACGATAGAGGAAGTACAAAAAGCACAACAGAATTAGAATATTTTGCAGACACTGGGGGAAAAAACAGAATTTATATAATCTTGCATTTTATCAGGAAGGAGACATGAATACAAATACAAAACTCCACCGAGCAGAAGATAATTCCGAAGAGAAATATTTATGTGACATACTGAATGATGCTGACAACTTTATTTCTCAATATCTGTGCATAGATAATATATATTTCTTTGACCTACCTATAGTGTGAGACTGTGCCATAAGGAACAGAATATCTATGCAAGTGGCAATGAAATATTCACTAAGGCAATTGATAGTTCTGAGATACAATCCAAGGTTAAGAAATGTGTAACCCTGAGAGTGACAAGAAACTAACACAAAAAAGCATTTTTTGTTACCTGAAATAAATTTTAAGATCCATAAATTTGGGGTTATTGCTTGCAATTCTTAATGAATAAATTATTTTAGTATTCTGCTGCTTTCAAATGCAAAAAGTATAACAGTAGCTTTGTCTTCTACACTTTAAGTAGGGTTAATAGGGAAAAAAAATCACTTTCATCCACCGCTGCCATGTCAAATACATTACAAAACACCATACTAGCATTTTGAAAATGATTGTAGAAGATCTTGGGAAAAGAGATGGTTACAAAATGCAGCAGACAAGTCTTCAATGAAATACGTCTTCCTCCCCCCCCATTATTGATCATAATACTTTCTTCTAGAAGTGTATATAAAATCACAGTGCAGCATTTCTTTATGCTCATTTGACCTCATTATTTAATACCAAAGCTTCATGAAGTTGAGATTCTTTTGCTCTCACTGAGACATCTAAGAGTCACGCATCTAGCTCTAAACAGATTATCATAGATTTATTTTGTAATCAATAGAAACCAGTTCTCTTTATCAGGCAATTCATCTTACTGTCAGCAAAAATGAAGAATCAGTTTCCCCAAAATAGTTATCTTGAGCCTGTTGAGATCCAAATACCTGCATGTGCTTGTCAGATGGAATGCAAGATAGGTGAGACACCCATTCCCATATGAAGTGCATCCTGGTAATCTGAAGTGCCAAAAGTGACAGCAGACACCTGGATTCTGAGAAGTGAGCCTTCCCCTGAGCATCCAAAGTAGTGGTCACTCTGAAGGGCTCTAGCTATAAAGGCATCTTAGGATGATGACTTAAATGAATGTGTATAGCTTTTAGATACTTAAGGTGGGTCCCACCTTTTATACTAACTTTTTTTTTCTGTGAATGATGCAATTCGCACAGACAAAGAAATAGATCCTCTCAGCTTTATATGGTTGGCTTGAAGATGATCTTTATCAAGAGAATCTATGCAAGAATAATTTCCTCAGGTGATGTGAGATTTACCACAGCAGAGATTGATTTGAAGGGGACATAAATATCTATTGACAATACCTATTTTTAGATTTAGAAAAAAATGTGAGGGAAAGAGACATTAGATATTATGGGTGAAAGTATTATCTTTTTTCCTGGTTTGCTCTCCATAGTTGTCATGCTGCCCAATATTACCCAGCAAAGGGCAATATTACTTTATGTGCTTAATTTAGGTTTATATAGCAAGAGGAGAGAGTGTGGTTTAGATCAGGTGCCTTTGTAAAGTGCTCCGAATTGCCATCTAGAGAGGCCAAGTCCATGCTTTGACCCTAAACAGCCAAGAGGAACAAGTCTCTCTGCTAAGCCACATCAGTCTCATTTATGTCAAACACAGACAAACAGAGCTTTACCTGCTCCTTTCTTTCGCCTTTTTTGTCTGCTTCTCTGTAGGTTTATGTAGGGTGGCAGAAACATATGCTCACATCCTCGTTTGCCTGCTTTGGAGAACAGATCAGAATTTATCTCTTCAGACAATCTCCTGAACAGTGGAGTATACATAAAGTAAATGTCTGTTTGTTCTTCCCTATGGAAGGGGTTTCCTTTGTATAACTAATTATCCCTGGAATTAGGACTCAGTTCCAAGATGTTTACATCTGACAAGGGCATTCTGTTATGTAAAAGTTTTCTATTTGTTTCTCTGGTCCAATAAATGCTGTTTTATTTGATGTACACGTGGGAAAAGGGAAAAGACATGTTTCTCAGCCTCATTCCTTTGAAAGTACAAAATTTGAATTCAAGTGGATTGTCTTATATTGTAACTAGAGAATTCAAATTAACTGGGGTCTCCACAGGCTATTGTGCTTTACGCCTTATCAAGCTACAGTTTTTGTGACTTCCTAGCAGGCAGCAGGCTGATATGATGACGATATTATTGGTGCATATGCAGATCCAGAGTCAGACATTTACTCATTAGAGAAGTTATCTGGTGGAAAATTGGGTGCTTTAGATAAGGTAGCAAATATTTAACAAGGCCCACAATATGGGTCCAAATTGTGGAAGCCAATTTAATGGTGGGTAGGCACCTGCATAGCACTATGTGTCCAAAAATATACGACAGTCTTTTGTGATGGATGGCAGATGGCTTTTTTGTTGTAAAGCATGCATGTGAGAGATGAGTACAAGTTACTTATTCATGAAGTCAGCAATGGATGTAAGTATTGGGTTTGTTATACAGTTTCATCATGTATTTTGCATAAAATTATTTAGGATGATAACATTTCATTACAGGAATGGTTATGCTAAGCTGATTCTTTGATAGAATTTGCATTCTTTTAAGTGTCTGCATGATAACAGCAACAGTAATGAAAATAGTGCGGTTTGGGATTTTTGTAAATAAGCTGGAACCAGCTGTCAGTTTTGGTAATATCGATGAACAGTCCTTTGTAGAGCCAGGGGTAGATAATTTCTAGGCAGATTATTTCTTAGTTATTCTTAGAAGAAGCATATGTGCTGCATATCAATGCCAGGAAATCACTTGCAGCAAGTGTGTTAGTAGCAAAAAATACTGCTATTAATTGATGCTTATAAATTTAAACTACTCATATTTTTTAAGCCAGTAATACTACAAACACAGAATAATTGAAGTAAGTCTGGGAATCTAGTGCAAAATAATCTAGGTTTAAGTGTTAAAACAGGATTTCAGAAAACTTCCTTTAACAGTAAATTTTGTGGCAATATAAAAATTATGCAAAGTTAGTTCTACTGATAGAACTATTTTTAGTCTTTTGGTGAGAATTTCAGTGAAGTCTTTCATAGAATGCTTTTGGGTGCTTTGGAATTGAGAATAACATTATTGCTTAAATTTCATTAAATGATACAGTCTAACTGACCCATCTCCAAATTTCCAAATTGCATCATTAGTTTTCTCATGGAGTCATAGGAAGTAAAAACTTAGTCTTCAAAATTAGTAAGGATACACAAGGTAGGTGTTGCAAAGCAGCTAGGAGAAAACCTAACCATAAGATGAATATACTGAGATTTTGTCATTTCCCCCCATCTCGTTATTTCTACTCGGGAAGCAAGGCTGAGTGAACACTAAAGCTGCTTTCCTCGAACTGTGAATGATACACTACAATGATTCTTGTCTCTAAAATGTAACCCAGCTTCTTCTTGTATCTTAGTAGTAGCAGTATTCATAAGGAGTATTTGCCTATTTTTCCCTAGGCATTTGGAGAATTTCTTTAGCCAAATAAACAAAACAACCTTGCACGTTGCACACCAGATTATTAAAATATGCTAAATCAAAGAATTTTTTTTTTAAATAACCACAACATGTTTCTATGTATATATGCAAATAAAGATAATTGGAATGGCTAGATATGTTCTTCTGTGAAAACTGTTCTTTGTTGCAATAAAAAAGCCTGAGGAAAACGAAATGTAATTTTTCAGTCTTTGAGAACTCAGAGACTGTAGGGTTTTGTAGTATTTTAGTGTTTAATATATGGAAAGTCATGGTCCTGGCTTTGTCCCAGCGACCTTTATTAAATGTTAACAAAAAAAAAAAAAAAAAAAGACAACCCAAGTTTTGCAAAGCTTATTCTTACAAAAAAGGTATTTGAATTTCCCCATTAAAAAAAAAAAAAAAGAAAAACAAACCATAAGAAACTATCCACAGTTTGTTTTTAGCCAAAATGTATCTGTTTGAACAGTACAAAATCAATGGAGGAAAAGAAAATTGCACACTTCTGATTTAAATCAAAGCTTTTTTGGATGGAAACTTCTCAGGCTTCTACAATGACATATGGAAGTCCTAGTGTATTAGATGGTTTTCTGTAAGTTGTGAAGATGGAGATGAAAAATGGGAAGCTGATTTCAATGTGGCTAGCACAGCACAATATTACTCATTTGGCCTATAACTGAAACGTTCTATATTCCCTGAAACATTTGCAGCATCCTCCTGTGGAAATGGGCTTATTTGCTGCTGCTGGTTGATATTATTTTATTATGCTTTATTTTGCTAATCTTCAGAATAGTGGTGTGCCGGTTTAACTGTATGTAGTGCACATACATAGTTTGTATGGATCATGTTTAGTGCAGCTCAAGCTATGTTAGAACAGAGAAAAAAGAACCAATTTGGTTTCAAAGACTTCAGTCTTGATGATACATTACATTTCAAGAATTTTTTAATAACTTCATGTCTAATATCCTTCGTGGGTTAGTCATCTTTGGTCTGCATTCAGTTAGCTTTCAAAGCTACTTGTTATGAATATGAATACAAAAGATAATAGTTATCATGGTAAAAGAACAGTAAGCCCTTTGTATAGGAGACATGTTTTGCTTTCTTCTTTTTATTCTTACAGTAGATGTTTCTGTGTTTATTCTGTCTTGGTCAGAACATCTGATAAACAATAATAATATACAAATCCATAGCTACAGTTCAGATTTTCAAAAACTAGCTAGTAGAAAATGCTTCCATCTACTTTCAAAGGATTGGATCAAAACTTTAGGAAAAAAACCCAAGCTGCCTTCACATATGTAAGAAATACTGAAAGTAATCAACTATGAAGTAGCTATATTTTAAAACTAAATGGAGATTCTAAAAAACAGTGCAAGAATTCTTTTATTTTAAAGAAAATCCACTATCTCCTTGCTTAAGGTGTCTCGATTTTTCTTTCAGATCAAATACAGCAACTAGGGAAAGCACATTTGAAATCTTCAGTGAGCACTGAAGATGCTGATTTGGTGCTGCTCAATTTCTTCCACCATAATCATTTAATTAGTACTGAAATATCTTCTGAATAGAAGTGTTTACATTAATTAAACACTGTAGGTTATTAAGGATGTGAAAAACTCCTTAAACACACACAAAAATTTTGGATATTAATTAAATAAAAGATCTTAGCCTAATAACATCTGTGACCCATTTTTTCCCTGTTCTTCTTTCTGATGTATAAAATATTGCTAGGCATAGTATTTTTCCTTTTATGCATCTTAATTATTGTATTTCTTACATTTACATGAATAAAGGATATGAAAATATCATTTTCTATGTTATTCTTTCCCGAAACTCCTGGAATTTACTTATTTTCCATGTTTTTACCGGGAGGCTCCTGAAGAGGCACTAAAGCATGCTAAACCTCCCATGCTTCAGTTTAAGCCCACAGTTTGTCCTGCCTGCCATGAACTTGCAAAGCTGGTTGTTTGTGTTCTCCTTGCAGCAGGCAGCACAATACAGGTGCCAAGAGTGATGACACACATTCCCTCCACCTTTGCTTCTCCAGACAAACCAACTGCACTTCTCTCTAACCCTTTCCTTGGAGAATATTTATTCATCCTCTGAAGGCTGTCATTCTTTTTCTCTAGGCTAAGCAGCTAGTCCACATTTTTATTGATGATGGTATTCCACATTGAATATGATACTTGTCATAATTTAGGAATTGTATCTCCCAGTATAGTATTCCCCCTAAGAAAACCCAAAATACAAGATGCACTCCTGCCCCATATGTTGGGACATACAGGCAAAGATCATGAATTGATATAAGAGCACTTTGCTGGAAACAGCAATGAGATAAGAAAACAGTAACAGCTACAAGACAAATAACAAAAATGTACAAAGAGAGGGCGATTTATACACAAAAATGCTCACCAAGCCCGGAACAATGAAAAATAATGGCAGACAGACCCTCCACCTACCACACTTTGCCCACAACCCTAAGCCACACCACTCCTTCCCAGAAGCAATAGTCCCCGTGATGATATAGTTGGTATTCATAAACAACTTAGACACACTCACAGAGCTCCAGGCTTCACCTCCTTATGGCTAGTGTGAAAAAAATAGCTCTGTCCTGGCCAAAACCGAGACAATACTTCAGTGAGGTATATTTTCAATATTTAATGCACTTTTAAGCAGTGAGATGATTAGATATATTTTGGAGGCCATAATCCATTTCTACATCTATTCATGCTGGTCACCATTTCACATTAGCATGACACTGCAGCCTTGTGGTCCCCAGACGTTTCTTTTCCGTATGTTAATTACGCATTTGAATATTCCTGCTCATCTGTAGTACTTCCTATGGGTCTGTTCAGAATTTCGTCTTTTTATCTATTCCATTCCTCAAAGTTAACAGGCCTGTTTTGAATGTAGTTTAAATTCTCCAACATACTGGCTGTCTCTCCCAGTATGGTATCAGCAGCAAACTTAATGAGTAAACTCACTGCTCTATCATTCAATTATTTAATGAAAATATTTAATAGAACTATAGAATTGACTAATAAAAAATTCTTTCTCCTACATTCTTCTATCTTAACAGTGAACTATTGATAATTGCAGTCTTTGGGCAACTTTGTGTTCTATTATCAGTTAGACTGACATTACATTACTGGTTTATGAGAATTTCATAAGACAGAATGTTCTTCTGTCCACAAAACCTGCCATCCTGCTGTGGAAAGAAATTAGATTAGCTACATGTGATTTGTTGTTGGCAAATCCACATTAACTGATGTTCATTTCCTTATTGCTTTGTGGGTGCTAATGATATGATGACCTGTCCAACTGTATAGAAAGGACTGTACTTAGCTTGTAATACTTGGCTCCTCCTTTCTATCTTCTTTAAATGGAAAATTTTCCTTTCTCTGGATTTTTGAAATGAAATTTCTTTTCTACACAATCCTTACCAGAACCCTTAGTTGCTTTAAAAAATAATCAGCCAGTCTTTAAGCACCTAATGGTGCTATTTCCCAGCATTACCTGGCCTGAAAATGCATAAGTTATGTAGTTAGCCCCTGGTCACACAGAGCTGTATATGTCTAGACACCTACTTCGGGGTGTCTTGGTGTGGGATTCAACTGGAATGTAGGAATCTGATGACATTGTAGACACTGTGGGCACCATTCTTGGCCTCCAGCTTCTTTTCCAGAAACATATATATCTTCTGAAGGACATACATAACTTCGTTTCCAAATTCATACCTCATTTACTCTGGGACAAAATGGTATTAATCCCTATATTTAGGCCAGAGAATGATGCCTCTGTAGCTGAAGCAGTCCAGAAAATGATTCCGAAACTAAATGTCCATGTAAGAGTGATCAGAACAGCTCTCCGACTGCCCTGTGTTGACTAGATCCCCAATCACTATTGTAGAGACACCTCCCTTCACTAGCTGTACATACTCAGAGCTTGATTCAGTTGTCTAAACATAGGTATTTGTGCCAATTTAGATGGTAAATGGCATCCGGTCTCACTTACAGCCGATGTCCAGGAAGGCACATGTAACCTTTTCATCCTGTATCATACCTGCAGTTCACTTGGTCCCAGGTGCCTGTCTTTAGGAAATTAATTGAGGCCCTAATTTTCAGTCTTAATCTGGAATTTAGTCCTGTACTTGGAGTTGAATTCCTGTGTTTATCCTCATCTTTTACACCACATAAGGTAACCTGTCTCTCACTGAAATGACTGGTCCTTTTGTTATTGTAAAAGACAGATGCCATTTTGATCCCTGTTTCAGTCCTTTAGATAGGATCAATTTTTCTTATTCATAAACCAGAGAAAAGTGCTTAGGGGCTAGAGTAGTTATTAGGGAACTGCTCTTAATAAGTTATATGGATATAACTAGATAGAAGTTATTATATAAGTCCCAGTTTTTAATTTTACTAACCAAAGAAACTCTAGGAATCAACATGAATTTTAAAATGAAAACCTTTATTGTTAACAATGGGTAAAATGTCTGCAGTTTCCCTTGTTGAAATTCAAGTCCATCGTAAGTGAGATAAGAAAAAGGCACTTTTCTTTTTGAATAGATTGATTGAAAGGTGGTCATGGAAAATCTGTAATCACCATGAATCCAATTATAGTCCATTATGACAGACCAATCATCAGAACAAAGCTTCAGTGAGATGCATGTATGAACATTAACTGAAACACTTATAAGCAGGAGGCCATCAGTGTCTCAAGCTTCTTATGGAAATACCTGCTTCATTAAGCCTATTGCTTTTTTTTTCAGGTCTGTTTTGGACAGACTCTGTAATTCTGCTAAATATCACAACCAGGTAAATGATGACCTACAGCATAGTTCTTTGCACTCAAGTCCCAGGACCTAGATATGCAGCTTCTGTTCTAGACCATGAGTAGGGTCTCAAAAGGTGCCCTCCAACCTAAATAATTCTGTGAATCAGGAGCATGGTCTTGTCCATACTAGGGGGGAAAAAAATTGTAATACAGATATGACCAAATAATGACCAGATAATGACCAAATCAGCCATTGAATTCACTGATTTCATTCTATGGCTTCTAAGTAGCTACTTATGCCTATTATGCTGTAGCCTAAAATCATCATAAAAAATATGTCTCCCATTTCTGTAGATTGAGTTATAAGTGATAGAAGATAACATTATCTCTTCTTCTGTCCATTTTCCCAAATTCTTTGTTTCTTCACATTTTTTCAAAATTTATTTCTAAGGAAAGTAGTGATAGTAGCCTGTGTGCTTGCAGTGGTTTCAAGATCTGCAGAGGTATGTGTTTCAGAGCTGCACAGACGTTATGTATGACTAAGAAGAGAGTGATGGCTTCAGACACACACCTCTTCAACCTGGCTTAGGAAGCCTTTGTGCTCAATCTCTTGACACATTTAGGTCTCTGAGTAAATATCTGTAAGTTGTCTGTGAGTACAGCATATTTTCTACTGGATGGCATGTCAAGTACGTGCATGTGTTTGAAAAGGTTGCATGATTTTGTAGAGGATGCTCAAAAGAAAAGACATAACAGCACAGTTGGCATTGGTTTATTGTGAATTTAGGATGCTGAAGTGGTAAGAGTCCTTTCAGTGTGGTTGTGCTGTTTTTTCCTGTGCTGGATGAATTTCTTGCTGCTGAAAGAATATCATTCTAAACAAAGTCTCTACATCATTTTTCAACCTGAACAAGGATTTATCGATTTCACCTGCTGTTGCCAGTAGTTGGGACAAAAGATACAGTAATTTGTGACTTGCTGGACCAGCTTAATGTAGTCTACAGGATCAGGAAGTTATAAGTAGCTCTCAGATGGCTTCCATTCCAGGTATCTCAGATTCTAAGTGCAGTTTAAAATTCAATTAAAAGAAAGCTTTGTAAAAGTACCAGGTCTGAAGCATCATATTTCTGTTTCTTACCTTACTCTGGAGCTTGAGCAGTTGAAATAGTTTTGAATTTTCTTCATCGGGGGAATACTGTGGCTGAGTAAATCTTCTCTAACTCAAGTGAAAGCACTGAAAAGAAGGCCTTTATTTTTAAAGCAGCAGTAACTGAGTTCTAAGTGCTTTAAAATTCAGACCACTTAAAGACAAACTACCAAACTTCCTGGACTCTCCTTCCTTCTCTTCTCCTCTTTCTTCTTCATCATCACTCCCAAACTAGACAAAAGTTTAAATCCTCTGTTGAAATGTTTCTGTCAATTTTGTTGCTAATTTGTAAATCATGCAATTTTTCCTCAGAATAAGTCCTTTGATTCATGCCATCTGAACGTCAGAATATTTTGCCTCAATTAAAACAAACAATTGCCAATATATTCCTCTGCTTTCAATCAGAACTTTTACTCATGCCTGCAAAGTTAAAGCTAAATCATGGACTTTAAGAAATACACTTTTATGGAATGTGTGCTAAGTTCAGTATTTTGGGATAAGGCATAACTGGAGTTACACTGGAGAGAGGAGCCTGATCTACAGCATTAATTACTTGAGGAATAAAAATACCAGCAAATTTTGAATGGCATTATATGCTTCTTCAACAAAGAAAATGTGTTTTCCTGAATGCAACCTACACTGACATAAACATCTGCTTTTGTGTCTAGAATTTTTAAACAGGACTCTCTGGTGTATTCTGATTTTTTTCCTAAGAAAGCATTATGTAAGTGTTTTGTATAAGCCTTTTCAGCCTGAATTTCTATTGTACAAGGAATGACTCACAAGTCTTCATTTCAGGACCTATCCTGCTTATAAGTTTTGACTTTGGCTAAAATCCAGGACAAGCAACAAAGAAAAAATAATCATAACTCTTTGAGAATAAGTCACAAATAAATAATATTAGGGAAATTGATGATGAAAAATTGGAAGGTCTTATTTCTAGATGTATTAATGGTTTTCAGAGCATAGATACCTCTGCCTAGTATCTTCTAATGCTATGTTGGCACTTTTCATTCACGCATGTTGGTCTCTTAGGGTTACGGAGCAAAACGCCTGTTGACTTGAGCAATCTGGTCTAGTGGTAAGTGCCCCAGTCCATGGCAGGCTGGTTTTTTATTCCTTATTATGAGCAGTATATCAAGTGGAGACATCATACAAGCTTTGTGCTCACCAACTCCTTTCTAAGGCAGATCCACCAGTTTGCATGCAAAGGCACTATAGCTTTCTCCTATTGAAAATAAGACAAATCTTGGTTGTAATCTAATGCCTCAAAACTGCAGAGACCAGAGTAGGATATATGATGTTGAGTATAATATTTGGCAGCATGTCTTAACAACTTTGTACCACATTTTGTGTATGAATGCCTGCACTGAAATGCTGCAGCTTCTGTTCCTTCTTCTTTCTGTCTGTTTGTACTTTTTTATTAGGTGTTTTTTATGATTACCTTTTCTTTCCTGGCTACTTTACTTTGCGAATAAAAACTTACAAGAGAGTAGGATGAATGAGGTTGAAGGAATGAGCCAAGCATATTCCATAAGCCACCCTGAAAGCATTTCTTCCTGTTGGTTAGCTCATGAAAACTTTTATTATAAGGTAACCCCATTCATTAGTTTACCAGGATGGGAAATGCAATTACTGGTTTTCTGAGATAATCAGGTAGTATTTTACAAAGCTTGCACAATTTCATCTTGGTATCTGTCTATCTGTTGATCGATCGACTGATCGATTGATCGATCTACCTACTGCTACAGATATTGTTTGCATTTCCACACTGAAGAGGCAATAAGGGTCCTCTCCCCACATGAAGAAATATAGTTTCAGTGTAGTAAAAAACAGTTAACATCAATAAAATGTGGTATTTTGCAGCAAGTGCAAAGTACTGCATCGAGGACAACATTACCCCAGCAGCACAGATTGGGGGTAAACTGTCTTAAAAGCAGCTTTGCCAAAAGAAAAAAAAAAAAAAAACAAAACAAATAACCCAAATAAACAAACATATCAACTTGGAGGGACTCAATCAACAACAAATTGAACATGAGCCTGTGGGGCATCTCAGCTGAGTGTAGCCATCAGGTTAAGCTAAGTGCTTTTTGCCCGCTCTCTCTCTCTCTGGCACTTGTAAGACCACATCTGGAGTACATATCATTTCTCCTCACAACAACAATGACATGGACACACTGGAGTATGGCCAGGGTAGACTTCCAAGATGATAAGGGACCAGAACTCACAATGTATAAGGAGAGGCTGAGAGACCCATTCAGACAGGAATTTGACGACATCTTAAAAAAACTTGTTTAATGTGACAGTGCAGAGAGGACAGGCTAAAATCTCTTCAAGGCACACACAGTAAAAGGATGAGAGACACCAGTCACAAGGCTGCAGTGTAGGAAATTTTTTGAATTTTTCATGAAGTGCACAATTTTTAACATGAAAATGCTTAAACACACAGAGAGCTGTGAGATCTTTGGTGTCTTATGCTTACATGTTAATACTTAGCATTACAGATGTCTTTAGATTATTTAGGCAACTGAACTGTCTCTCATGTGTCTACCTTAGACAAGGACGAGGAAATGTCACTCAGTGACCATGACCCCACTGTGTTAGGCTCTCTATAATATCAGTTTCAAACAGCTAAGAAGGAATGAGAAAATTTCTGCTGAAAAAACCTCTAAGTTTACTGCATGTATATTGGCAAACAAATTTTGGGATAGGTTCTTCTAAGCTAATTAATAAAGCTGCTTTATGATATTTGTAGTGAGTGTCTCAGGGAGCATCATGAGCAGCAGTATTTCTTGGTTTAAAAGTTTAAGATAGATTTTGTCATCATTATCAGTTTGAGAGTGAATTTGCAGGTAGAGATTAAGAGAGGACATAAGCTCAAATGAATACTAATAGTGAAGACAGGGTGCTGGTGTTCAATTCAGTAAAGATAGGGAAGCCAATGGAGAAATAGAAAAGGAGGTAATGTGTAACTGTTCTTTCTCTCTATGGTCTCAAAGGCCCAGAACTTGTAGCACTCTTCAAAATCTAGTGTGAATCAGTTGAAAGAGAAAGTGACATATGCTTCACTCAGCTGCCAGCTATACGCTTCTGACAGTCAAGTATACTTCCTATTCTCAACTACTGCAACCACTCTTTTTCCTGAATGTAAAAAAGTCTTCAGGAAATAAGTTGAGGGAAGAATCTAGTCAAGATTATAGAAGTGCTAGCGAAAAAAAAAAAAAAGAAAGAAACATTAAGAGTTAGCCAAGTAACCAAGAAGCTGGATAATTGGAGGGAAGTTTTGGCCAACTTTATTGATAATTAGGAGTTAGGGCATGTCTGTCTGGATGGAAGATCTGTTTCTATGAAAGGTATCGAGCTCCTCTTCATTAAACAGGTGCCAAGAAGAATCAAAGTGGGTCTTTTTTTATGTTAGGATAATCAGAGAGCATCAATTGTTCAACTGTTTTCAATTTCAGCTTGCTTAGAAGTTTCATTCGTTCTTCCTTGACAAGACTTAACTACAGTGATATGCACATGGATTTGTGTTAAAACATGGTAAGTGCCTAAGATTTCCCAATTAATCCGTTCTGCAGTGTAACAAAGATAATAGAAAATTCGTGATTTGTCAATTCCTTTAGGTACTAATATAGAAATCTTCACCAACTTCTTAAATAAGAAGAGGCTACTTTTGACATCCTTTGGCTGTGCATGAAGTAGGGTGGATAAATGGAACTCTCTGAAAGCATCTGAAAGTATTGCATGAAAAAGTATCGAAGCTGTGGCTGAAGCAATATTTTTCGTACACATGGGTTATTTGGAAACATTTCCCCAGCTTTTCCATACACCACCTACTTATCAAAGCCTGTTCTATAAAAATGACTACATTAGCAAAAATGCTATATGGAACCATCCTCCCAAACAACACAGAAGCAAAAAAACTTGGTCAGTTTTTCTTACAGAAAGTGAAAGAGAGAGAAGTTATTATGGAAGATATTCTCAAGTCTCTATGGAATGTATCAATGATGTTACTATAATAATTCCAGCAAGTCAAGTATTTGCTCCAATCTGAATAACCTACTGTACTCTGATGGAAGCATTTTAAACAAACCCTAGAATTATTCACAGACAGAGTCTATTATTAACAAATAAATGCAAAAATCATGTAACTCAACTCAAAAAAAGCAATAGAACACAGCTTTCCGAAGAAAAGTACTTCAATGCATATGTACTGGTACGCAGTACAAAATTCAAGACTGCTTTGGATTGACCCTGTCTTTCCTTCTGTTCCATAGCAAAATAAGTGGAAACAGCTTTGAAGAAGGAACTCTTCACAAGACTACAGTTTTGGCAATTATTCATTTGATCTCTCAGGGCAGGAAACAGACTGCAAGTAGAAAACATGATGGTAGAAGCTGTGAAAACAGGAATATGAAAATGATGGTTAAATAACAGTCACTGTGTTGAGATTTGTGTCCTGTTCAGCACCTGTCTAAGGATCTGTGCTTTATGATTCAGTCTTTGTGAACCAGGTAACAGGTTCAGGAAAGCTGTGACCAAAAAAAAAATTTCTTAGAGCTCACGCATTATATAGTGACAATAATCTAAGTATATAATTATAAATGCAGATCCAGATCCTTATATGTGCAAGACTGGAAATCATCCTATTGTGGAAGACCAAGAGGAAGTTAAATCCCTTCCCACACTGTTGTACACTTTCTCTCTGGTTCTTCATAGGAGGACAATCTGTGAGAATGGGAGCTACCAGGAATCCCATCCTGCCCAGACAGCAGCATTCTTCTGTATCTCGATTTCAGTGACAGACACTTCTTAGGCTAAGCCTGTTGTTGAGACCAAAACATTTTGTGAGGACGGTTCTAATTTAGCAAGCTTCAGCCAAAATATAGGCAGTAATTTGAAGGAACCTGGACCATCAGGAAGGTTTCTATCCGAAACTTGTCAAATTCCTACCAGTGTGCTGGGAATCCTGCTCAACAGGTGCTACAGATCAAAGATATCCACCTATGAATAGGGGCAGGGCTCACTCGGGATGGATGTCAGTTAAACGTATCTGGGAACTCCACTTCTTGCCAAATCTAGCTCCTGGATCCCCATCTGGCAGCCAGTGACTGCCGTCTGTGCAACAGGGCTGTCCCACATGCCTGGGCTCTGCATTTTGGAGCCTCACTCAGTAGCCTGCCAGTGAGATTCCCAGGAGGCTGAGAAAATAAGGAGTGGGACTGGGATCTGCTGAGTTTTATTTTGACACATACATTCAGAGCTTTCCATTCAGTAAAGAAATCACCAAAACATTTCAACCAGTAATCCACAGAAGGAACCCTCCTTGTCAATTATAGCTTGATTTGATGTTTTAGAAAAGGGCTGCCACCTTCTGTACCTTCCCTGGGAAGCAGCTGGCATCTTGGTGTTCAGAGGAACAGAAGATAATTTCACACCCCAAGAGAAAAAAGAAGGATGGAACGACTCTCAAGGGAAATTTTCATGAAGAAGGCAAACTACAATGGAGAGGAAGGGGTGGAGTTTGATGTCCTCCTTCATTCACATGAAGACAGTGTCTCCTTCACATTAGGAGCTGGAGCTATATTTAGTCACATGGCCTCCACTATTATAGCGTCTGAGCAGATATTAATGAGTAACAGCTTTCTCCTCAGAGGCTGCAGAGAGGCATTATCTCATTTAAGAGATGAGGACTGAAGAATAAACAAGAGTAGCCACAGTTTTCATGGCATCCATGTTCCTGTTTCCCTTCCATGGTAACAGAGGAGTTGTCCTCCCTCGCCCGGTGCCACCAGAGGTGGAGGTACAAGGCCTGCAGTGACCTCTGCCTCCTCTGGCATGGGCTCCAAGGGCAGCTCCTTCTATCATGCCCAAAAAGTCCTACTCATCTGGCACAAAATCAGTGAGCTCCATGACATGCACAAGCACTACAGGTCACTGCTCTACACCAGGCTTCTCTCCTCAGCTTCTTCATCTTCCAACACTGGCTGCAGCAGAGCCTTGTCCTTATGGAGCTTTGTCCCCCGATACAAGGGATTGAGTTATTTACATTGTTTTGTGAATTTTGAGGGAGTCAGAACAGCAGAGTTATATTTAGAGAACAGGGCTGCTATTGCTCTGCTCCCACTTTCATTCATGGAAAACAATATGCTGCTGTTTTTTATCTTAATTTAGAAATGAATCTTCAGGTACAGGTAATGACTGTGTTTTGGAAAATATCACAGTGACCAAGAAGCTCTGCTGGGAGTCTGAGAGGTTCTGTAGAATTTCAACATTACTTTATGAAACTCTGTCTGCATTTCTCACTTTTTTCCTTCCTGCCACAACAAATGACACATGACTTTCCGCAGCTTATTATTGAAATGAGCTCATCCTGGAAGCAAAACTGAGATATGCTCTTTCTTCTCCTCAGCCCACTCTTTTTCTGCTCCTCCTTCGGTAAATTTTAAATGCACTGGGGAATACTCATTAGCACATATTAAGATTTGTTTCAACATCTTGTAGAAAACAGATGGAGAGAAAGAAATATGAGAATAACTGAAGAAAGAATACAAGAAATTTGGAAAAAAGAGGATAAAAGAAGAAAAATAAGGAAAGGAAAGCCTAGAAAAAGAGAACACAGAGGTGATATATATTTGTGGTGCCCTTTTCAAGATAAATACTTCTCAAGCTAAAAATTCACACACCTATTGAAGTGACTATAAGAGATAGTTCAGAACAACTTGAACAGCAATGAACTTACTGAAGTGCTATGAGATGTTTAGATGACTTCAGGTATTTATTCACAGCACTGTCTTTCCTGACTGTTCACAGTGTTAGAAATACTTACACTTTAAGGACCTATTTACTCATTCACAGCAAATTCCACAGTACTCTGTTTTCTAGATCATTCTTGGCAGGATCCTTGAGGATAAACTGCTCCACAATTCATTCTGCCTTGCTCATGAGGCAACTCTGGGCTATGTTAGGAGTTGCACAGTTCGCATGACAGGAAAACATGCTCCAAAGGACCTTCATCTTTATAACCACCCTCATTCGTCTCTCCCTCTGCCAGCTCAGTCTGGACAGTTTGCATGAAGGATCCCTCTGAAAGCATCCCTGGTCCTTGTAAGCATGTGCAGAAAGTCTGTCCTCAAAATTCATTTTAGGGCTGTGAATATACCTCACACAAATTTCTGTAACAGCCCTGAGGCATCATCAAGGTTCTCGCTCGTGCTGGAGAATACTCTACACGATTCTCAGTACAGGCAGCTAAAAAATAGCTGCTGGTAACTAAACCAAGAGCCATCACTCTCCACAAGAGCAGCAGGTCCAAGGGTTTCTGCTGCCACTGTTCAGTTCAACAACCAGCCTGACGGTGAATGTGAGACAGTCATGGCCAGGTACAGCACACTTAAGTGAACATAGTATTTCTTGTCTGTACCTAGTCAACCAATCCAGCTTTTTTTTTTGGAAAAAAAAAAAAGATTTAAAACAGAAAGGTTTGCCTTCCGTTACCTGTGCATATATGAATGCAAATAAAAAGTAGCAAGTAAACAAAGCTCAGGAACTTACCCCAAATCACAAAGCTGAATAATAACAGAACTGAGCAGAGGACTGGAGCATAACCACTCTTTAGTCAGTGTGTTTTCCAAGGGTCCTTTCCATTTCTGTAAAACTACTGCAGAAGATTTGATAGTGTCATACTGAGAAGACTTGGGGGTGTTATTGTTCCTTGCAGAAGCAGAGACATAGTGGGAAAGAAATTGCAAAGAACTAGGTAAAAACAAAAAAAAAGGAGGGAAAGGAAGGGCAGGGAAGGGCAGGGAAGGGCAGGGAGGGGCAGGGAAGGGCAGGGCAGGGCAGGGCAGGGCAGGGCAGGG
>VWPU01012485.1:59893-150191 GCA_013398955.1 Callaeas wilsoni
AAGGGAAGGGAAGGGAAGGGATGCTTGGAAGTGTGATGTGTGACGTGAAAGATGAAGAAACAAAGAGAAGCTTAATAAATCACTGATTTTGGGAAAAAAAGGAAAATAATATAAAAAAATATATAACAGATATTAAAAAAAGCAAGGGGAACAGAAGAAAATGTCAGTAGAGATGAAAGTTGAAACTTCCTCAGGTATATGATTCTGTTTCTTGATGATGAAACATTTCCAGATGGAATCATTATTTTCCAAAAGACAGCTTCTGTTCTTATAATGGATTTTTCTGAAGGGACTTAAACTGAAGAATCAATATTCTGGAGAATGTGAAGGACACTGACAATGAAATATTTTAATATCAGCTAATGCTTGATCTTTTGAATCTGTCTAGATGTTGTTTTATAACACTATTTTTTAATTATTGCTTTCTTGTGGGTTCTGCCAATTTCTTTAACTGATCTAAATGTGCAAAAATACTCACATTTAGTAGTTTTGCAGAGCTGAGTGGAGTGTGGGTTACTATATGCTACAACTTGTTCTGAATTTCATGATAAAGAGAACACAGTTTGGAATGTATTGAGGGTAATCAGTCAGAAATCTTGGGAAATTTGTTGGTAATTACATATTCTATTAACAGAATTTGCAGCTTATGTTCATCTTATATTTAGCTATGATACTTTTAATTTTACCATCTTACGTGTATTAAGACTGTATATGTCAATATAATCATGATTTTTTATATTGCATTTTAAAATTACAAATATGGCTACTAGCTTAAGATTTATGTATTTGGGTTCAGTTTGGTTGCTATCATTATGTGATTTTTGTACAGACTCTAGCCACTTAGAAAAGTTCTTCTTCATAGTTTCAATGTTTTTACATAATATGCTAATCAGAAATTGTGCTTTTGTGATTCCACTTCTTCATTCCTCAAATCACCATATTAAGTAAGTTTTATTCTACCTCTTCCTTTTTTTTACCCAGAAGTACATCACAGTATAGCAGTAAAATATTCCTAAGGACTGATTTGTGTTATTTTGGACAGACTTTTTATATGTTAGATGTCACCATTCCAGTATCATTTTCTTCCAGTGTATCTGACTTTCACATAATTTTAAAACCACATCACACTGCTTTTCTCTGTTTCAAGAAGCTACTTGATGGGTTTGAGTCTTAGATTTTTACAAGGCTCTTCTGAACTAGACAGTCTCACATCAGCGATAGTTATTTATTTTTGGTAGTATGATTCTGTTGGTTTTAATATTTAAAGCTAATTTTATTTTGGAATGTTATTTTTATAGAACTGACACTTTTTCTCCAGTTTAAAAGTATGAATATTTGCTAACAAATTTAAATATAAAGTTCATCCTCTTTCAGAATAACCTTCATGAGAGGAATTATAAAGACAATATCATGCTGTTATATATTTCATCAGTTTTAAAAACAAACATGATCAAATATAAGTTTACACTTAACGAAATACCGTAGTCTTCTAAGCTCTATTTTATTGTACTGATTTCTTCTGATTCTTCTATCATAGTGTTCTTTTTTCACCTACTTCTGATGTCAATAATTTTAGCAAGAGTGGTCAGTTCTCAGCTATGTATGGCTAGACCTGAGGTGGAAGGTACAGGAACCCAGTTTCAACCATGCTGCACCATAATACCTAAGCACTGACTGTAATATGAAACAAAGTGGATAAGGATTTCTACAGATGTTTGGATTTATAATATCAAGAATAACTTACAGTGAAGGTGTCAGTCACCACTGGATATTTTTAGACAGACGAAGACCATCATTCCCAGTTTGCAAGGAAAAATGTGCTATATGTTTTGGAATATGTGCTCAGCTTGCACATCTTTTTCCATGTAAATGATTTAACCTTTTAGCCATCTGGAAGCTAGAAGTAGCAGTATTCAAATTTCTATACATAATTGAATTGCAGATGTAAATTTTGCAAAGTATGACCAAAAATGCAAGTCTCACCTTGTTGGAAATTTACCTCTTCATTTGCACATGTTCCACTACAGAACAACATGAGTCAAGCTTGTGCTGTCAGTGCTTGAGAATTTTCCATTGGCCACCAACTCATTAAGAACAGACAGTAACAAATAATCATCATGACCCTTAGTCAGAGGGACCTTTTAGTATAGAAAAAGCTCTTTCTTTTCTATTTGGCTAATCACTTTTGCACGGCTTGCAGTTCCTCAGGAGTCATGCACTGCTCCCATAGGCACTGTGAGAGCTCCATTAAATTTCACCTGTGACCTTCTGTGACATGAGAAAACTCTATGTGAAACACTACTGGTGTCAGCAAAGCTTTTATCATATCCATACCATGCCTGGTCAGTGATCTTTCTCTGGACTGTTATCTCTGCCTTACCCAACTTTGCTGCTGCTGCTGCTGCTCCTGTTCATCCCATGAATACCCCCAAACTGATGCCATTTCATGCCTGCATTTTGCCCTGAGGACTAGATTCTTGCCATGTGAGTGACATAGTCATTCTACAGGATAAAAGGGGAAGAAGCAACACGTATCCTTTAGTGACAGAGTGACTATGGAAAAGGTTAAGCATACAGCAGTGGAAATAAGCCCTATTGTCTTCTTTATTTCAATGCAGATGTGTGGAATTGACATCACTGTGTGATAATTCTGAAATTTATTCCAATTGATTTTGTATAACCAGAATAATATCTAATTATGTTGAGTAATACACCTCAAGAAAAATAATGTGAAGTAAAACAGTGCTTCAGTCAGTGGTGTCCTATGTGATAAGGGTTCTCCTATGAGAGGCTTTGTCCCATTGTTTTCTCCACTGTATCGCTTTTTTGTCTTTTATTTATTACTATTTTGTTATGACGGTAACACAGATGTTGCTTTTCAAATTCATTATCAGTGTTGTTTCTCAGCATTTCCCAAATGACACCATGGTGAGACAGAGCACCATGCTTCCATTTCCTTGATAATCACTTTCTCCAAGGTAACTGATAGGTTTCAAATTTATCTTGATGATGAAGGCACTATTTGTATACAGCTAGACTGGTAAGTTGGGTTTTTTTCCTCATCTCTTTTTTTTTCTTCTTTTTATCTTTTTTTTTTCTTCTTTTTAATTTTTTTTCCTCCTTTTTCCAGCACAACAGCCTTTGTGCTTTCCAGGTCACTGAAAATGGGACAGAATGCTCTGAGCTATGTGCCCTACTGAGTGGAACTGTTTTGTTCATATGCACTGATGCTCCCTTTGTAAAGAAATAAAAAAAGCAAGCAGAAGAATGCAGAAGTGAATGGTTTTTTATTCTGTGCTCTAAGTTTAACAAAACAAGCAGATTACAGACCTCCTTTGAATTTGAAATATTTCACATATTTGGTCAGGTGCATTTTGCTACAGCATTTGGTGATTTTTATTGCTCTATAAGTTTAATGTTTCTATGAAACTGTCCTATTTATGCAATGACACTTCAATGCAGTAGTATTTTTTAAAGAAAACATTTCTTTATGGATTTTTTCTCTGCGTAAACAGTTCTTCCCCCCCTTGTATTATCTTAATATTTATATTATTTTTTTTAAAAATTATAAAACCGTGTAACAGCACCAAAATAATTAGAATAATTGCAAAATCTGTTTTATTCTAAAGGATCTGATTCTGTGCACAGAAATATAATGAATGCTGGCTGGCCAGAGATGAAACACAGAAGAAAAGCTGAGGTGAGGGAAATCTTTTCTACAAAGATGTGTTTTCTATAAATATGAAAAAAAGGAAGTATCTTGCTGCAAAAAGATTGGAGGTAGGGAGCTCACCCTTTCTTGGGTGTAAATTACTATTTTTTCCTTTCTGCTATTTTTTAAGTACCATAAGACCGATGGATTCTAGAGCAGAAGACAGACGTAAAAGAAAAGATCCAAATGTTTCAATACAGTGCAATTCTACTAGTATTAGATAGGAAGAGATGGGAAGGGAACACACTCTGAAACTGTGACTGGGTAACCATGATCATAGAACGTATGTTCTAAACATGTTTTGAGTGATAAAATAAAGTGGATAGAAGCTTCCTTCTTATTCATGTCTGTAAAACAACAAATCATTACAGATATCTAGCTTTCATCTCTGACAGACTGAAATGTGAGTGATGAGACTTCGTTTTCCTGTGACATCACAATTTTTACATCTATGGTAAAAATGTTAAAATATACTTTCAGATTTTCTTCTCTTAGCATGATTGTATTTTCATAATTTCAGTAGAGGAATTGGTGTTGAATATGCATTCAGAATCATCCATACAGTGTCTGACAAAAGTTCGTTCACTAACATGAAACCAGCACATATAAATATATGTCTATATATTTATATACACACAGCTATAAATGCAGAGACAAAATTTGAGATTGTTCTATATCTAGGGCAGTCAAATTGTTCAAAGTGAGTGTTGATTTTGAATGCCTTTATTTATCAGTACATATCTTGAAACATCTAATGGGGACAATCTTCATAAGGCAAATGTAGGTCATTTTCCCTAGATTTTAATTTTTAATCTGAGTACTCAAAAAATAAGCCACTGCGTAAATTTGATTTTTTTGGTTTGTTTGGTTTTTTTTATTTTCAAATATAGGTCAATGGTTCATAACATCCTGGATGTGTTACTTGTTTTCTTTCCTTTTCTTTCCAATATGCTGATGAAAAGAGAGGCACAGATAAGCTAACTCCACTTCAGAAAAATTCATGTATGCAGACTTTTGCTAGAATTAATGAAAACAACCCAACTATGTATCCTGTGACACAGAAGGAGACATAAACCCAGGTTCCCAGTGTATCAAACCCTTTGACTCAATCCAGACAAGCTTGTTTTCATGGGTCCATTTTCAGGAAGGAACTGCTTTTAAGTATTTCGCTTATTTTAAGTACTTTAGTGGAGCAGTTATAGCGTGTTTAGCACTTTGCAAAATTTCGATTTATGTACTGTTCACCACCTCCCTGGTTCCCTCAACTTTGGAGCATGCTTTCTCTTACAAATCAGAGGCAGACTGCCACCTTCTGAAGCACTAACACCACTGCCTCTAGAATCTGGGAGTTTTTTTGTGAAACTTTCAAGGGAATATAAATCAGGCCCTGAGACTCTTAAGTGTAAGAAATAAGACCAGATCTTGGGCTCAGGTACTTGCCTCTAATGGGTTCCAAAAATACATAAGCATGTGTGCAGTGTGTCAACAGAGCTTTGTCAAGTCAGAACACTGAAATGTAGCAAAGCAAATAAGTAATCAAATGTTATTATTTATCCCAGACTATTTTCTACAGAGCATATCCTTTATCATCTGCTGGGAATCTTTGCCATTTAATCTGAGATTTAGGACAAACTGCCTAACCTCAGGTTTTAATTCTAGGCACGCTCTAGTTTCTAAAGTTCTCCCCAGGCACAATATCTTTGATTCACTGCAAAATGAAGTTTGAGATATCTTATTATAAAGAAATACTTCATTTGAAAATGTACAGAGTAGCTCTAGAAAAACAACAGCAAACTGAGGAAACCTTGCCAACAGTGCAGCCTTTGTATAAATGGAAAAAAATACACAACTAAAATAATATTTCTCATTAACAATGAAGTTTGCAAATAGCTGTGAGTGGAATCTGTGAAGGGACCCTAGCTATAAAACTGTTAGTCAGAAAATGTTGAGAATTTATAAATTGGCTATGCTGTCCTGAGAGCACCTACAGAGAATTCAGTAGTCTGACGCATTCTTAGTAACCCTGTCACCTCTCTTTGTTGCTGTGGGAGAAACACAGTTGGAGTATTTATTCAGCAGGTCTTGTGGAACCAGCTCCTCTGAGTCAGTGGTGAAGACATTTCACAAGTGACTGCATCCCAGGTTGCCCAAAAGCAGTCTGTCAAAACCTCATATCCATTTTGTCCTTCTCAGCAGAATGCTATCATTTCTCTGAAATCAGTGCTTTAATGCCCACTTGCAAAAGGCTTGGATTTAGTTCTATGGCTTTCCCTCCCCACACTCTCTTCTGTTCATTGTTCTCCTCTTTCACTGACACATGCAATGAAATCTTACATCCAGATATGGCTCATATTGCACACTCTATAAATCAGATTGTTGATTCATATTGTGAAGTGTTTCGCATTTTCTGAGAATTCCTTGGGATGTTGTAGACTTTTCCTCTCAAGGAAAACTCCCTGTTAGGCTCAATATGTTGATACTTTTTTGTTGAATATGCTGAGGGGGGAAGTGAAGAAAAGGATACTCTTTATTGATATATATTTTTACTGGTTAAAAGTATCAAACAAAATGTCAACCCTTTTGAGTGGAAAGGTCATTAATGGAGAATGCAGGAGTGCATGGGACACTGGACTCCAGTTAAACCTTCATGGATTTCTCATCATCTCCAGTACCACTGTGAACTCCATGAAGCTTGCTCATGTTTGGGAGACATCTCAGTAATAACTAGCTGGAGGGAAAGAGATTGGCAGCCTCATCACCACGGTCTGCTTCTATGAAATCTCTATGAGGGCTTAAGAGAGAAATACATGGATCCTGTCACACCCAATGGGTTATTTCCATCTTCAGCTTTTTTCCATTTAAAAAAAAGAATTTTCCTCTTCATTTTATGCCAACACAAGCCTGTAGTTTGCAAGTCTTACCACTTTGCTGTGACTCATGACTGACACGTTGAGATAAATGCCTTCTACGGCCAGACAATAACAACTTGGGATCTGTATGAGCTGCCCATCTGACCAGGTGCTGTATTTCTGCAACAAAGAGAGCATAAAAGGGAGTCAGCACCAGAAATAGATACATTTTCCAGAAACATTTTCCCTTGTCATTCTTTTGTTTTCATTGGGAACACTTTTTGGTTTTTAAGTAAGAAAGAAAATCCAGTTATAAGAATAGTCCCAAAATTTCTCTTCCTCACACAAAAGACTCTTTAAATTATTCTTGATGCCATCCAAAATATTGTCCTATGGTAGGAGGGAGTTTTCTGCACT
Source organism: Callaeas wilsoni (assembly GCA_013398955.1). Lineage (NCBI taxonomy): Eukaryota > Metazoa > Chordata > Aves > Passeriformes > Callaeidae > Callaeas > Callaeas wilsoni. Next base: position 66,872 of record VWPU01012485.1, read on the forward strand.
TCTGAATGAGCATTATTTTAAATGCAAATTTTACTTGACTGAATGCCTAGGAAGGAGGCAGTAGCTTCATTGCAATACTCCTTTCACTGGTTCATAAGGAGGGGGTTGAGGTGCATTTCCCTGTGCAGGCCCAGGTGTCTTGTGTGGTTAGGGAGAGCACAAGGCAAGGAACCAGCACTGCTCCTCTCAGTGTCTGTGCACAGCCGAGCAAATCGGATGGCTGCACGATGTCTCCAGTAGCCTGACCACAACCCACGGATTCGCCAGTGCTCCACTTAGACAGTAGTCCAGTAATCAACTTACCTGCTAATTGGAGAGAAACATTTTGCACGTTCTTCCAGCTCCGGCACAAATACCAAAAATACAATATTATATTAATATTATTTAATATAGTATGCAGCTGCCTTAATGGTCCGTGGCAACAGAGCTTTTTCTTTTTTCTCACTTCTATGCATGTAAGTATGAGGGTGTGTAGATGCAGAGGGCTGTCAGTTACCTCATATTCTAACTTCTTGGCAACTGAGTAACTCAGAAATACAGTTTCATGCAGGTAATAGTAGCTTTGAAAGAAAGATAAGAAAAGCCTTTTTTACATCAAGGCATCTCCATTCATAGGTGTGCTGAAGCAGGAGACCTAATTGCTCTTCTGGCTCCATGCACACAGTCATAAAAAATGTGAAATGCTACAGCCTAGCAAGGGGACCAAAAGGTGATAGCAGAAGATAAAGAAATTGTGGCATTGTTATTATGAGGAAATCAGTTCAAATCTTTGGAGAAATCTGCTGAATAACTGGCCTTTAAATCACTGTAACTAGTACCTATACAGCCATCTTTAAAAAGTGGGTATTTCTAACTAGGCATTTGATTAATAGGATTTAATATAATAGGTTTTGCCACCTGCTCCATCTACAATTGTATTAACAAAGTGCAGAGAGGTGCTGTGACCTCCATCAGCAGCAACAGGAGGACATTTGAGAGCTTAGGAGTTCTCTACTACTTCTAAATACTTTCTTTCTTTGGAGATGTGCACAGGTGAAAAATATCTGCAGGAACTGATAGAAGCAGTTCACCAAGATAAAGTGTTCTTACATTTCTGACATGTCAGGAACATCTGCTTCCTTCTTACATAAACCATTGAATGAATATTCTCATACAGCATTACTGAAGCATGCAATACTGCTTCACTAAGAGCCTTCCACTGCCCTCCAGATACACTTAAGAAAATAACTCTAAATGGAAGGATGATACACACAATAGCTAAAGGGAATGCAATCACATTCAGAGAAGATAAAGAAATCATAAACAGACACCTGCATTTCTGGAAGTTCCTTGGGCTCTTGCTATTGGCACTTCTAGCAAAACACTTCACAGCATAGACCTGAGTCTGGTCCCAGAGCTTTCAGGTTGAACCACAGTCTCTGGCTCACATCACTATTGTGAGAATAAACTACCTCTATGAAAAGCAGTTACTTAGGAACAGGAAAAATACTATTAGAAATAAGTATTAGCCAAGCAATTCTTTCCCAGGAACTGAAGGCAAACTTTTAAGCATCAAAAGAAAATAAGAGGAGGAACTGCAGAAGACCTAAGGGCTGGATCCTCAAGACTGTCTTTGTGCGCATGTTGGAGTACTCAGTCAGGCCAGCTCCATCTGCCTGCATAGGGAACTCAAGTCCAGCTATTTCTTATGCCATGGGACAGAGGGAAAATTTCTGTCCTGAGACCACCATGTTAAAAATAAGTCCAGGAAGATCTAGTCATTACTAAGGTTGTTTGATGCCATTTTTCAGAAGAAAATAGAAAGCACTTTGGAAGCAGGAGCGAGAGAATGTGATTAGTCTTGTACCAGGTCATCAGTGGCAATATATATAGGAATATAGAGTGACTTTGATCTAAATCTGTTCTGAAAACTGATCGATTTCAGATTTCCTTCCTTCTTCACAGTTTAAAAAAAATTAATTTGCCTGCTTTTTTGTATTCCTGTTGTGTTAATTTCCACCTTTGAGATAAACTTTTACACATTATCCCTTTGTCATTATTTTCACCAATTCGTACACTGGGCAAGTGGACTGTCCCCTAACTTGGCTGCAGCTGAGTACTGTCAGCATCCCAGGGAACTCTTTCCTAATCTTCCCAGCTGAAGTGCTACTAAGCACAACTCTACCAACTGTGTTTGCTCCGTTAACATCTTGACTACTTGACCTATGAGCTCTACAACAAAGCCTGAACTGAAACATCAAATAACATATTCTTAAAACACCAACATTTTATATTCTTCATAAAGGACATATAGGTCAGTGCTAAATTTTTAAAAACCTTTTCCTTTTTCTATGAATAAGACTTGGATTTTTCAAGTGTGTAAAATGCTGGAGTAAAGGGTCTTCCTACGGTCTTTGTCTCCTGTAGAGTTACTACCTCCTCAATAAGAAAAAAAGGTGCTCTTGTTTAAGGCTATGGGGGGCATACTGAGCTTCCCATCCCCTCTCTTAAACGTTCTGCCTTTTTTTCCCTTAAAAAATTCTGTTGAAAGGAGTATATTTCTTAGAGTGAAATTCAGAGAGAAGGACTAGAATAGCTTCCTGCAGGCAGTTGCCAGGTTGATATATCAAAGCGATATTGCTTTCTGAATTGAGTGGCACCAATCAGCAGGAACTGTCAGTCTGGGGATATAATAACTGTGGTGCCAGTCGTCAGGAATCTAAATGAAAGTTTCAGCTGTACTTGTATATTTAAAGTGCCTGTTGGCTCAGGGAGGGAAATAGGAAGGGGGAACAGCTTTTCTGGCATTGTCAAGGAAAGGATGGCATCTGAAGAAAAAATTGGTGAAGCACAGAGCACCTGGATTCTCCTCTGGGACCAGTCATAAGAGTGAGATGACCGAAGGCAAGGAATGGATCTCACATCTGCAGTCCCCTTAATTACAAACCCTGTTAACTATCTTTCTGAAGAGAAGGTGAAGATTTTTACAAGCCTGTCATATTTGTCATGCTGATATCCTACCAAACTGCCTCTCTGAACTGCAGTCCAAATCTAGATCCCTGAAACCTCTGCTCAGCTGCCATCTGACTCTGTCAATCCCTGAAATATGTAGATACCTGATTTTTTTAAGTTCCTCAACTCTTACCAAAATGGTGGCACAAATTCCTTCAGAGCTGGCAGAGCTTGTGGCCTTCCCTTCATCCTGCCAGACATGGCTCCAAGTACATGGGGAAGCTGACAACACTTGGAGAGCCAGTTCAGGTGGGAAGGGTGAAGCAGTGGACTCTGTCACAGCACTCATCCATCAAGCACGGGGATGAGGGAGCCCATTTTCACTTTCCCACAAAACTTTGCTGGTGTCCAGGCTGTCGCTGTAGCAGGACTGTTTTGTCCCTCCTGTTGAAGCTGCTTCCTTCACGTACACTGGTGTAACCAGTATAAAGGTCAGGACTGTCAGAGAGAGATCCGGCTGTTTTCTGCTTCCAGGGCTCTCTCAGAATATTATCGTATCAAGACTTCTCAACACAAAGAAATACTGTTTGAGCAAGAGCAAACCCCTGGTTACGCATCCAGGAGCGCCCAGGGCACCACATGGGGCATTTTGAAAATCCTGAGGTATTGCGGCTCACAGTGCTGTGGCTGACATTGGAGGCTGTTTGCAGGTCTAGGACTAAAATAACTGATGTAATCAGCTGGATCACCCTCCTCTGAGGGAAACACGGGTCTTGGGATCAGAGCTCTTTTAATCAAATTCTGGTTTGTGAGTCATATTTCAATTGGATTTTGTTTTTTTAGTAGTCTGCACTGCAAACACGAGATAAATCGTTATATCCATGCAGTACCTATGACTAGTGAGTAAGGTCACAGCACTGATTCAGTTTTCGGCATATACAACTGTGACTGATCAGGCATAGGAAAACTCTCTGAGCATAGCAATTCAGGCATTAAAAACAGATAAAAGCTGTCTTTTCTGAACCACACAAGTGAGTCTTCCTCCCCAAAAACCTCAGGCTGATTTAAGAATTATTGTGAGGAGTGTAGATCCTCAGCTTCAGGTACTCCCATGTTGCAGATCTATGACACCCAGCTAACTTGGAAAATTGTCTGGAAAGCCATTCTCCTGCTGCATCAAGCAAAAATTTCACCATCTACTAAAATGGGTGAAGTGACATGATATGTGACTTCACAATTCCTGATGTGGAGTTTCTGGGACAGTAAGACACAACTCTCACCAAAAAAAAAAAAGGAGATTAGAGAAGGGCCAGGCACCTGGCCAAAAGGATCCTTCCTTAAAGTTCATAAGCTGGAAGCATCTGCCATTCATCCAGCCATTTCAGTAATGAAATTATGAAATTTATTATTTTGCCTTTAAACATATTTGTGGTTTATCCTCTTAAATTATGCAAAATTGACACTAAGTTATCTAATAAAGAAAACACCTTTTTAAAAAAAATTAATTTAGAATAATTTTAAATATCTATTCTAAAAATTCCCTCCTCTCATTTACATCTTCCGGTAATGAAAAAAAAAATTCTGATGTCTCTGGAGTGGGACTAAATGGACATTTGAAATATATTCTTTTCCTGGGAAAGAATCAGATAAAGTTAGTACAGGTCTGATTTCTCAATTTATCTGAGCATGCTCTCTCAAAGATTATAAACACTGAAAAGGTGACAACCAGTTTAAAAGGATATGTAATACTGATTTTATAAATGGATTCAGGTTAACCAGATATGACTGCAGAATTTCCTACCATCTGTCCCTTTGGGGAATGCTCTGCAGTATGACTGAAGATTTGTGGCAGATCTCATGCTTAGCCTCTCCAGGCTGTTATGTCCTCCTGGATGTTGTCAATTGCATTTGCATTTCTTTTTATTCTCAGATTTTTCATCCTGGTGTCCAGTGAGGAACAGATTCTTGCGTACACATCCTGGAGCAGTGTTACAGGCAGATCGTTTCTATCCCAGTGCATCATTGGCTGTCTTAAAATCCTGGATTTCTTCCTTAAAGAATTTTGCCTAACGTCCTCTGTGCCAGCAGTAGAATGATGTTTTTTATTATTCAGCTTTAGAGCAGCTGTCAGAATAAGGAAATTACAGAAGATGTCCAAAACTGTTTTTTCATTAAATAATCAAAAGAAAATTCACTTCCCCAAAATGTTTGTGAAATATTTAACCTGGGAAAAAAAAGGCCAAGCCAATATCGAATGGCTGGAAATTTAAACTAAAAGTATTCAGAATGGAAATAATGTGCCAATATCTAATAGTGGCAGTAATTAACCTGATTATGGGGAGAGCATAATAACCTTTAGTCTCTAAATCAAAGCCATATCTGCCAGTATTGACAATCCTACTCCAAAACAAGTCCTTCATAGGGACAATTGGTTCAGATTTGCACCATGTAAAAAATCAGATCATGTGAAAAGGAACATTTTTAGCCTAACATTTTCAGCATGGTTTTACTTGAAAGTTATTTTCTTTGGCTTTATGAATGGAATGAACTACAAGGAGCTAACAGAGCTTAACTATTCAGTGAAAATCAGAAGCCAAAGATGAAACGAAATAAAGAAAGGAAAAGGAAAATTTAAGCTCTTGATTCTTGTTTATTTTTAATGTATGATATTTACATTTCCACTAGTTATCATTGTATCTGGGAGTTTATGAGGATATTAAGAAAGATAAGCAATTACAGAAGGAGAACCTATAAAAATCATCCAATAACTGTGAGGAGATTTGGGGAAAAAAGATCCCTGATGACTCTGCAATTGTTGCTTGCAGAGATTTGAACACATTCCTCTGCAGAATCATGCCTAGGCTGAGATGTGGATATGGCACAAAATGGATCATTGTCTTGATGCTCCAAAACTGTTATATTTTTATGATGTAGCCTTTGTACTTTAAATATTTTCAAATTTTTTATTAGTGCAAGAATTGTGAATTAAACATTTCAAAATCATAACAGTTATTATATTGTAAACTATTGTACCCAACTAGTTATTTTTCTTTATATTTTCACTCCTTCAAATATTTTCCTTTTTATTTGTTTGGTTGGTTTTTGTTTGTTTGTTTGACAGGCAGAGGCCATTCCCTAAAAGATGTAAAGACAGATTCAAAGAATGAAATGCTTGCAGGCAAGCTCCACATTTTTTGATTTATAAATTATGCTCCCATTTAGCTGAACATTTGGCAGTGTCTTAGCTCACCTCGATAATTCTGTTTGCCAATTTGGTCTGCCATTTGACTGACTCATGAGAAACAGAAGAGTCCTCTTGCAGTGTGAATGCTCTGAATATTAGAAATTTCATGAGGTTGCCATATAAATACACTGGTCTTTATTTTGAGAGGTCCAGGTAGGCAGCTGGCTCCTTGAATTTTGATATATCTGTTTATTCACAGCCTTAATTTTATTAGCTGCATTGGCAGAGAGTTGTGAATTGCTTGGTGGGAATTTTTCAGGAGCTTGTCAATTGTTCCTGTCTTTAACAGATAGCTAGTTTTAGATGAGCTGGATGTTAGAGATTTAGAAATAAAAGTAGAAGGAACTGTGTAATTTAGCCAGCACTTTGGTGGTAGATAAACATAATTTTTTAGAAAATTATTTCATTATTTAAGAACAGGTAATGAAGTGACACACATCAACTGTCTTCTGCTCTCTGCTGAGCACTACAGAAACCACCACCATTGATGGAGCGAGTAGTGATGCTGAGTTACACTCATCTGCTACTTTTCATTGCTCATGTAAGGAGATGAAACTCAAGCAGAAATACTGATCAAAAACCAGGCTCTGAGTGTGCAAGAGCAGTGCTGTGGGGTAGTGCTTGGGAAGGAAGAAGAGACACCGAGTCCATAGAGGACAGCAGATTTGGGCAGTGAGCACCTGCATTGAAAAGTCTGTGGGAAAGGTCCAAGGCTTTAAGTTTATGATGAGAGACCCAGTGTTTGGAGGGGGCAAAGGCACAAAAAACTCAGATTAAACAAAAGTGTTGATTTGGTAGAAACTTTCATTATCTTTATTTTTAAGGAACATATACTGACATGATCTAAAGAAGCTCTCTGCTTTGAGGTTAAAAGTTGCTAGGAGATACATAACCCTGCAACCAGTTAAAGCCATAACAGTTAGTTTCCTATCTCCTTGTCTGGTGAAGGGCTAATGTGACAGCTGCCATGAGGCATCTACAGTTATTCTAAAAAACACCAAGAGGATGTAGGACGATGTAGGAGTATGAGTGAGTGACAATAACTTTTCATTAATTTTCTTCCTGATCATGTCAAGGCTTTATGCTGAACACCTGATGGCACCGGCTTCCCTCCAGCTGCTCCCAAAAGGGAGATTGGGGAGGCTCTGTTGCAACCATGATCTCTGCATCACTTTGAAATGATGCCACAGCCCACACTGCTCTGTCTTCAGTGAATGATACTGCAAATCAGCTGGATTTAAGATCAACTTCCAAAACCATTCAACGGTTGGACTTAATGCTGAGTTTTTTGTAATGCTCGTATTTTACTTGTAGTATTGTCTGATCATGTGAAAGATGTCAACCTACCATCACCCTCCAGTTTCTCCATTAGCTCAAACAGTGGACTCAGACACTCAGAATAAAAGTTGCACGAGGTGGACCACTTTCTGGGATGGCTCAAGTTTCTGATGTAAAGTTCATAAATGCATCTGTAACAGAGGCTGAAAGGCTTGTGCTGAGGAAGACAGGAATTCTGTAAGAGAAAGAGTGGTCTTGTGATTAAGACAGTCTATCAATAATTCTGCACTAAATATTCTACAAAATATATGGCCTTTGGTGCCTCAAATTAGCTGCCCAAATTAAAGGCTAATTTCAAGCCTAATCTGTCCACCTTTCTTCAATACAAAAATTCAGCTAATATCACCCCTCACACCACAACATACTGCACAAATAAAATTTGCAATGAGTAACACCATAGAAAAATTCCTTGAGGACATCTATAATTCTGTCACATGGAAAGGTTTGAGTAGCAAAAAATAAATGTGTCCATGGGGCATGCAGTGAAATATGAGGGTAAAACAAAAATATTGAGGAGACACTCAATCAGAGTGGTGTTCAGCCAGGGCACTGAATGAGACAGTCTTGCAGAAAATAACTGCGGATGATCCTCAGTCAAACTGCCAAAATTCATACACAACAAGGGGACTGCCCAAGGCTGTACGGATTGAAATGCAGAGAGATACACAGAAAGCTTAATTCTGGCATTTTGTAACATTTCACTGCTTGCTTTGCAACCTTAATGTAACTTTCTTGTGTATCTTTTTTAGAACATAAGGTTGACCAGAGGTAAAGGGTATCCTCATAGTTTCATTGAAGTTCTACTCTCACCTGTGTATTTTTTACATGTTTTCAGAACAAGCCACTTTAATTTTAATGTGGTACAATTGTCCTGAGCTCCTGTTGAAATTATCTCCTGATTCAGTAGTCTTACTGGATAGCTATGAGAGGAAACCTTTCATAGTTTGATGTTCACTGTATTATCATCATTGCAATTTGTTCCATAGAACATATGTTCCCTCACCTTGGATGCCACATAATTTTTTCACTAGAATTTGATTTCTTCGATTCTGACTAGCACAGATTTCAGAAACCATAGGAAGCAAGCAATTTTGAGCCCACTCAGGTACGTCTTGCATCTACAGTGAGGGAGTTGACTGCAGTAGCCAACACCAATCTAGGTAAGACATGCGTCTTAGCCCTGCTACGAGTTGCTGCCTGCAGCAACTCTTGCTCCATGATAGGTGCAGGGCAGGGCTGCTCCCTAGTTCTGGCCCCAGGGAATTAGTTTGCTGCATATATAGATGGGAGCACATGTTATGCTCATTTAAGAGTGTCAGAAGCTGACACAGCATCATGTACTACCACTCAGGTGAAGGGAGAGTTCAGGCTAAGCACACCAGAGCTTCTCTTGGGAGTCCCATTTTTTACTGTTCCTGTGTGATCTGGAAATGAAGGGAAAAGAAAAAAAAATCAGAATCAGACCTAATATTTCTTATATTTCTGAACACGTTTATTTTGGTCAAATATGAGGTCTTTTTTCTAAATGTATTGCAGTTTTCTGTACCTTGTCAGTTGAAAGAAGGGAAAGTACATATTCTCAGTGAGTGTTGCAAATGTGCCTTACCAGCTTGGTGCAATATTCAAAGGATGAGAACTGACAGTTCATCCTCTTTTGCTCTAATATGCTGAATCTGAATGCCCTAAAGTGAAGAAAGCTAGAATTTCAATTCAGAATTCAACACCCACATCCCTAGATTCAAGAGCATTTGGGATTAGTTTTAATGTTCATTCCTTACAGGGATAAAAGCAATTTGGTCTGAAGCCAGAGAAATCTGGAGTCCTCTCTGCTCCTTCCTACTGTTGTCTGGCAAATCAAAGTATTACCTAATTGCAGACTGCACCTGCAGAATGTTAAAGGAGGGGAGTGTGCAATGCATTTTGAGTGACACTCACCTTGGTATGATGGATGCTTTCTGACAGTGCAAACACAGTGAAGGGATAACATCTGTCCTCTCCCATCACAGGACTCTGGCAGCAGTCAGACAGTAGGCATCCTGTGCCAGCCGCTGTCTGTGCTGCCCAGTCTCATCTGACTGTCTCCTTATGCCCATGTGATGTGGAAGGGGGCTGCTGAGCAAACTCCTCTGTAGCTGTCCCTTCCCTGCCCCTCAGTTTAACACTGCTGGAATGTGAGCTGGAGCTCCCTGTCTGCTCAAGAAGCATTACATGGCATTGGGATTCAGAGACTCTTAGCTAAAATACTAATTAAGCAGATGTTAATCGTTGCCAGCCAGTATTCAGAGGAACGGCTCTTAGAAAAGGAAACATTAAATACATATGGAAAATATTAGAAATAATGTTATATATTAAATACTATCTGTGACGCTTTGCACAACTAAAAATAAGATGGAGTTAGCTACTAGAGATACTGTGGTTCTTCCTACACAGATATGGCTCTTTTCTTCTCCTACCTCTATTAATAGGATTGCAGCTGCAATATTCATTTACATAGCATTTATATTGCATGAAGAGTAAAATAATTTAGTGCCCATACAAATTCAATCCTTCACAAGTTTCTTTAAGAGGTGGTTTCTTGATCTCTCCAGGATATAGATGATAACCTGTTGCCTGGGCTCCAGAGCTGGGGAAGAAAGGCAGCATCTCAGTCTGTTCTTTCAATGTCCTCCTGACTTACGTTATCAAACTTTTTTAATTTCCCACATTCTGACTAACATGTTAACCACTAATGACCCTTTACTTAACAGTTAACACAGAAGTAAGACAGATGTTGGATTCATCAAAAAAAAGACCTCTTCCTTCTATCTATAGGGTTTCACTTGAGAACCTGTATCACTCGTCTATACATGGGTTAGTAGGGTTACAAAATATTATCTTCTTCCAATAAACCCAGGTTAAATGAAATACTAATATCCACACAAGCATACAATCACCCCAAGTGCACCTGCCAGCATTCTCATCTGGAGAGGCAAAATTCCAGCTTAAAAACAGTGAATAATGAAATGCAATCTGTAATCTATGGAGGTAGATTCATTCTGCACCCTGGCTGGTCCATAAAACAACTTATGGTAGGTCAAAACTCACTCATGACAGAGAAGGAAAGCCATTATATGTATTTGAAGTGGTGAATGTAGGGACAGAAGATAGAATTTACAGCAAATTCATTTGGGTTCTGCACTGCTCACGTCTTTTTCTTGCAATCTTTTTTTCCAGCACTTTGATTGGAAATGCTCCTGAAGGGTGAGCATGTATGTCTTGAGGGAATAATCAACCAGAATCTTCCTCAGATAGCACCAGAAAAAGCTACCAAGCATTCCTTAAGATGACCATCCTTCCCTCCTGATTTTTCTGAGTCTCATAGTTGAATGGCCCAGCCCTCCACATGTGGGTGGGGATCCAGAATATTTCAGTTAAGATCCGCCTTTCTCTTTAGCTGCTTTTTTCCTGTCCTGTGGCACAAATTCAAGTGCTTGAAGTACCAAAGCATGTAAGCTACACCATTAGATCTCTTCCTCTCTATCTACTCATCACCTCTGCTCTGACATTGAAAGAAATGCCTGTTTTTGGAGCTGAGAAATCTATTTGAATCTGAGCACTTAACACAGCAGGGTCATAGTCAGTAGCAGAGACTCCCTGGGGACTCATTATGACTTCCTAATTTTGTATAAATGCAGTATGGATGTGTATATATGCTGTTTGGCTTGGAAATCCCAGTTTAACTGTAATGTACATACACTGAAGCCCAGAAAAGAAGTGGGCATCTTTGCAATCACACCCAAAGCAGGAAGATCTGTTTCCATTCATTATGATTTTTTTCAGCTGAAACAAGCTGAATCACAAAATTTTGCTTTAACTACACTTCATAACAAATCTTCCTCCATTCTTTGTTTACCAGGTGAAGCTTCAGGATGGCTGAGTTGGACCTGAACACATCTGTCTTCAATGAAATGGCTTCATTGGTGCTGGAGTAATTTAAGGACTTCTCTAAGCCATTACTAAAACTACTTGCCAGGATGACCCATGCAGGACAAGCTACAGAGTGAGAAAAATTACCTGGAAGAGGCATTTTATTTTAATTTTTGTTCATCTATTTCCATTTTCCCACACTGCTAAATAATAATAAAGAGCAAAACAACCTGCCCAATGTTACTTCAGCTTACCACCAGTGCTACCACCAGTGCTGATGGGCTCAGCCTTGGCCAGCAGTGGATTCATAGGTCGGTTCATAACATGTAGTCTCTGCTGGTTTTTCCTCATAAGAGGGAGGATTCCACATGCTCTTTCCCCGCTCTGGGGTGGTGGGGTGGGGTCCCTCCCAGAGCAGACAGCCCTCCACAAACTTCTACAGTGTGGGTCTTTCCCATGGGCTGTAGTGCTTCAGGAACAGGTCCAGCATGGGTCTTCCATCGGGTCACAAGTACTGCCTGCAAACTTGCTCCAGTGTGGACTCCTTTCTCCATAGGTCCTGACAGGAGCCTCCAGTGTGGGCTTCCCACAGGCTCAGTCTCCTTCAAGCATCCACCTGCTCCAGTGTGGGGCTCTCCATGGGCTGCAGAGGGACTGCCTGACTCACCAGGGTCTGCAGCAGGGGCTGAAGGGAAACTTCTCCAACACATGGGGCACCTCTTCCTCCTTCTTCACTGACCGGGGTGCCTGCACAGCTGCTCCTCTTGCATATTCTCATTCCTCTCTCCAGCTGGCACTGCTATTTTTTCCCTTTTTACCTGTGTTAGGCCACAGGCACTACTACTGTTACTGGTGGGGTCAGCCGTGGCCAGTGGTGGGTCTGTCATGGAGCTGGCTGGCATTGACTCTGCGGGACATGGGGGAAGCATCTGGAAGCTTCTCGCAGAGCCACCCTTGTAGCCACCCTACTGTCAAAACCTGGCCACACAAACTCCCCCCACAGACCCTTCTGTTGTTTCTGTGCCATATTTTTTGAGCCTCATGCGGATGTCTCAGACACACAAATATGACTAATTACACTTCGACCTTCATTCACTTAAACTGGAGTCTAAAATAATTCACATGGAGACAGTTAAAGTTTGTGACAAAGGATGGCAGGGAGCTGGTTTACATTTAAACTATATTAAAACCAGGGTCGTTTATTTTTTTCTTAGAAAGAAAGTGAGCTGTTGCAAAAAGCCTTGAGGAGAAAAGAAGTTACAGTGAAATGAAAAAAATTCTTTTAACTTTTGGTCACTATGAAGATCTTTATGGTTCAGAAGCATTTAAGGGTTGCATGCTAATTCTGTTGAAACCTAGAATTAATGGAAAACTGTTTAACATTTAACATCACATTTGTTTATTTGAATATTTTTACCTGGGTCAGCCTCATTATGTGTTCTTATTTTCACAGTTCAGCCCTAAATTATCAGCACAAGGATAAATTACAACACTACGTTTTCCTGTTTCAAAAGAAGTTCATGGATAAGTGACAGAGTGCTGAAACAGTGAAAATATTTTTTCCATAAAAATAATCTTTTCTGCAGCAGTCTCGCTGATAACTTTGTTAAATTATGGAAGACCTCACAATACCCATAAAAGTCCATATAAATTTCTTTGCCTGTGGTGTCCTGGAATATTTGCACTTACCAGAATCAAGTTATGAATAAAAGGGCTCTTTCTCCCTCATTAATCTAGACTTATATTCTGGGAAAGACAAGTGTTCTCAGGTGGCTTGGTTTTTAAGTGACTACCTCAAATTACTGAAATCTATTCAAACTACCAACTACCTCTCTGAGAGCTGGGTCCTATTAAACTTTCCATTTTGGGCAACCTAAACCGGCTAAATTAAATCTCATGCTAAAGTTAAATATAGATGTATATTAATGACATTTGTTGCAACTGGAGGTAGAAGACATCTAGCAATGCAGGGATGTTTCCTTTTGCTTTCACATGCTGCTTTCATGGTGCACATGCAGGTTTTTTCTCCCCAGTACCAGGACTACCAAATTCGCGTCAAACTTGAGAATCAGGCAGCCGACTACATGCTTCTTCCTCAGTGACAAAGATGTCTTTGGATGCTTGTGGAGTATAGCCCTGCACCTTTCTTTTGGTTTTTGACTTTGCACTGCGCGTAGTTGTTCAGTGGGTCACTGACCACACCACAGGTGTCACCAAGCAGGAGCAAAAATGGGGTAATGCCCTGCAACCTGATGGGGTCCTTACTGGAGCTCCAGAGCCTGGCACCCTGCATGTCTGCAGGTCACCAATGCCCCATAAGCTGATCTACAGCCACACTGCCGGCTTATGGAAAAGGGTAGGAAAAGAAGATGGTTGAGTTCTATAAACGGGAGGGCTAAAAGGTTCTCTTCCTCCACAGAATAAAAGCCTGAATAGATGAGTCTATCAGTAGGATTTTAAAAATCAGCTCTGACAAGAGATGGCAATACAACATTTGTTTCTTCTGGTAGATTTTGCAATTCAGATTTAAGCTTGTGACACTTTAGTGTATGAGAAAGCTGTCAGAAGCATTTTAAGCATAGTTATTTTTCTCTTTCCTAGGCTGTGTTAAGGTAACCTGGGTTTGTATCTTGAAGAATTAAAGTAGAACATTTTGTATAATTCTGAAGTAGTTTTTAAATATTGTCTGTAAAACACAGCTTTATGTTGCAAATGTGATTATGAGGTAATGTTTATTAGTAGTCACTTGATATAACCTAATTTATTCATTGCTTAATCACCCCTGAGAAATGTGCACCCCTCCAAGTGAGATGACTAAACAGTATATATCTCTATCATGCATTCTCTCCATGAGATTCCAAAAACATTAAACGCATGGGAAATATGTTTCTCCTTCCAAGATTAATCTGTGCAGTCAGGGAGGCTAGAAGGTACGAAAAAGCTGATGTATTATACAGCATTTCATTTCAGTGAAATATTTCTACATGACTGTTGATAGAGAACAAAGCTGGAATTTGCTGAAACGGTTGTATATGGTATGCATTTGCCTCATAACAGCAGGAAACTTTTAGCAGTACAGCAGCCCATTCCTAAAGGGTTCTTTTTTTAAGCCAAAATGCAGCAAAGTTGGCAGGTCGGCCCCATCCAAAGTGGTGCTAGACAAGATGCAGAACCACAGGGTTTGGACAGATGTACCACTGGCAGATGGTGCTGAGATTAGTCATTATCAATCAGCTTCAACTTGCATTTATTTCTCTGGATCAATGCCAGTCAGCGATGAACCCTGACTGATAATGCCTTATTACAGGCTAATATTTATTAGGAGTTGCTGACTCCCTAGAGGATGAAGTGGAGGCACGGACCCTGTTCATAGGAAGGGACAGACACAACAGACCGAGTTTGCTCATTATCACTAACACTGATGCTTGCAGCTCCAGCATCAGCTCTGCCAGTGCCACTCTCTGTAGAGGGATCAAGGGTTGCATACAAGTGGAAAGACCAGCTGCCACTTCTCTCAGAGGGATTTCCACCCAGTTAAGGCTAAAGTGTGCCTTTTGGGATAGCATAAGAGGAGTATAAGTAGGCACTGATATCTAGAAATCCAGGACTGGCAATTATATTAGTACTATGTCCACTGTGTCTCAGGAATATAAGAAAATACATGTGTAAGTACATCTATAGATACACACATGTATGCCACTCTATTGTACAGAGACATATGTGTATAGGAAGGTAGATGAGTCTACCCATAGTATATGGCATATATACCGTGGTATATTTACACCTGCCTCTTCCTCCATTATCCAGTCTTACGAAGTGACAGTAACAAAGCAGGACTGGATTCACTACACCCTCTATGATCACACATAAAGTTTTAATATAATATTAAACTCATCCCCCACTGCTAATCTACAAGAATGTAATAAAAGCCTAAACATTAATACACTAGATTCAGCCTTGATTTACTCAACTGAAGTTCACACCAAGCCTCAAGTCTCTGCCTTGATATTATGGAGATTCAAAAACTGATGCTAAAAATAAAGATACTTTTCCTTACAGTCTGACTAGTATCTACAAATTATATTAAATTCCTCTAGAGAAAAAAAATGAAATTATGCTATAAGCATAATTATAAGTAGACAACGTATTGCATGTTCATTGTTGAGGTGTCATGGAAAAGTTTTCTAAAATCATCATTGCTGATATTAACTGGAAGAAAAATAAAGCTATAATAGATAGCTGGTTTAACAAAACTATCCTAGCATGTCTTTTATTTGATAAGGATTAAAAGAAAATTACTGCATAATGCAATATACCCAAGTCAGCACAGTAGTAAGAGCAGTCATTTTATCAACAGGATTAAGTCTCACAATAGAATACTCCATAATGGAAGTTAGAGGAATGGAGCAAAAGAGAGAGCTAAAATGATTGTTCTTTTTCCCCAAGAGTTATAAGGAGATGATCTAATGCTATGTTTTTATAAGCAGAGATCTTTCCCAAAGCATTTCCTAGGATCATTTCTTTTATAGTTAATGAATTTCAGAAAGTGAGGAAGGTTGATGTTTTATGTTTAATGTAATCCCTGAAGAGCAGAATAAAGCCATGAAGATATTCTATGTATCTTATTTTACAGCTGCCAGATATGCAATTTTTTTCTTGAACAAAGACTCTCCAAGCAATTTATGAATGCAGTTAAATGTTCAGATATTTCAGTGCAGGAGAGGTTTTACCTTTGCAACTGAGAATATAGGGAATTTATAAACCCCAGATTCTCAGCAGAAACCTGCCTCCAAAGCAGTGCTTGTGAACTGACTTGTCTCCTGCAGATAGCTAGGGTTTCATCACAAACTCCTCCCGAACTCATTTAATACCAATACTCTCCATTGTAGGCTGGGCAGTGTCCTGTTGCCTCTCCCAGGATGAAAGAGCCTTTCAGCGAGGGAGGCAGAGTGGGATGCTGCAGTCTGCATTGAGAGGTGAAGTTCAGTAAGAAAGCCCAGTTCACAGGAGAGACCACCACTCAGCTGCACCTCCTGTGGGGCAGCACCCAAGAATCTAGTAATTTCTAACACAGGGATTTCTCTACAAGCTAGGAAGCACAGGTGCATTCAGAATCCCTGTAGATGCTCATGGCACTTCCATAGGTACTTTTCAAGGCTAATGTAATCTAAGTTTAAAAAAAACCAATGCATCTTTAAAAATAATTACCTATTCAGAGTCCATTCATCAGTGCAATATAGCAAATTTGAGCAATTAGTTGGTCAGAAAACACATTTAACTTTTCAGTGTGAAATACAGAGAAGGAAGGTAACATGCTTTAATTTCTTTTTTTAAATTCACAAACCAGCTAGTAGAAAAAGAAAATATTTGAAACATTTTAATTCACTGACAATCATGAGAAAATAATCTGAAGGATCTGATGTGTTATAAACTGCTTTATGTGTAAAATATCACACTGGGTTATGTTGTACTTAATAGCTGAAACACATGCTCAGCTGACAACTGACACTGTTATTGTGCGGAAAGTACCTATTTACCAAAGCAGTTTTCCTGATATTTTCTAAAATCCCACACAGGCTAATGCAATTTGGGGGGAAAAAAAATTGAATTCATGCCAGAGATTCATACCTTAAATAACAGAGGTCTGAACTTGCCGCACTGACACAGATAAATAGGTTCCCTAGTAGGTTGTTTACTGTGCTATTGGACCTGGAGCATGATAAAGTAAGCGGAAAAGGGACTGCATAAGCTTTATCTCCATAACAACCAAGAAAAGAACGATTACAAAAGAGCATGGAAAAGCCACCTTCACAAAACAGGCTTTAACCTTAGAGCAATGGGAGCAGCACAGCACACTACTGCTGATGTCTAAATAAGAAAAGACAGTCTTGGCTCCAAACTACTGCATCTCACACCAAGTTGGATGCTGTGGTTGGAATAATAAAAGCGCAAAGCTGTCTAATACAGCAGCCATATGGAACAATAAATTCTTTTAGAGGAATTGAATTATGATCAGTATGTTATAGAGGAAGGAAAGATAGCATGGCATTAAAGTGACTTTCAGAATATACCTTTATATCAAGAAATCATTCACACACTACTTTCCTTTAGCATGTTTCAGGGCATTAAGCCATTTTAAAATTTGTTAGTTTTTCTTCGTTTTCCACAAGTTTCATGATCTGAAAAGCTCTTCACTGTAGTTTGACCTAACTCAGTGAGTTCTTTTAGGCTTTACAAGAAAGATAGCATTCAAATGCAGTCTTCACAGAAACCTCCTAGCTGAATAAACAAAAGGGACAGACTTTTGAAATGAGGAAGTCATTGGGAAGGTAGACTCACAACCTGAACATTTTCCTGCTCAAAACATTATTGAAACTCCTGCTGGCTTTAATGAGCATTGGATCAAAACCTTGGTTTTCTCTTTGACTATGAATTAAGCTCTTTGATGTTAAACTACTTTTAAGGAAAAACTACAGCTTTAATGTACAGGCCTTCAGAAACACAATGTCTAGAAGAACCTTACTTTGACCAAAATACCTGGGGGCATTTTTCTTCCCTCTAGGTACAATAAGTCATCAATGGAATTAGTGCAGATGTGCTACTGGTATATGTAGCCATGTGGAAGGGGAACAGCTACCCTGTCTGCCATTAACAATTTAAGTTAGCTCTTCCCTTCTCTTGCAACCCACAAACTTTTTACATGGTCTCTCTCAAACGATGCCATGCCAGTGGGTTAGAGGCATAATGACAATTACATTCCCTTGAAGAATTTAGAAGCTCTTTTATCTGGGCCTACATTTACATGGAAAGAGAAAAACCCAACCTGAAATGGCTATTTAGTTTGGATATATTCCCTAGGCTGAAATGCTTGAAAGATTAAGGGACTTTTTTTCTTGGTCAAATAAGGGTTCTAGTGAACAAGAAGTGATGGTACAGATTTTCATACAACCATAAATAAATCTGAAGGAAAAAAGGCATTTTTCAAATTGCCAGTTTATAAAAATAATTTCAGTGTCTCTAGAAAGAAATCCTTACCCATGCAGAAGATCCCCTGTCCCTGCCCTTCCTACCTTGGACCCAGCTGGTGGTAGAGAGCAGTCTTTGTGCCTATGGCAGCCACTGCACAGCACAGCAAGATGGGATGCTTGCCTCAGTTTCCTTACTCATGTCTAGTGCCCTTCCACAAAACAAAAATATCTTGCCTGAACCGAGCATATTTGTCGCGTTATTAACCTACCTACCACTAACCTACCTACATGAACAACTTTCCAATTAAATTTTTTCTGGGCAGACATGCTACAGGTATCTGTACAATGCAAATAAACTACAACAGCTGCAAGTAGCAAATATGTATGTAAGATTTATTCGAGCACTAGTTGTTCAAGATATTATTTATTACTCTTATCCTTACTGCCATATGTTTCAATCAAGTCATAATTTCATTATTATCTGTGCCAAAATATTGGAATTGCAAAATTCTTTCTCCTGAACAATGCATAAGAAATACAGTTTCAAAAGGCCTGTCAAGGCTGATGTGTCATATTTACTGTTTCAGTATTAGTTTTACACTGAAACATGGAACTTCAAATGTATTTTTAGCAATTTTGTCCTTTTTTTGTTTGTTTGTCTGTTGGTGGTTTTTTGGGTTTTTTTAATTTGTTTGTTTGTTTTGCTTTTTATTTTCATACTGTGCTCACTGAGTATGTGAAACTAATCAAAGAAAAATGAGAAAGTAATGTTTAGCAGATGCGGGTGTAAAGCTGCTAAACTATGCCTCCGCAGCAAACCACCCTATTCAGGTATTCATGCTGAAATACAGCCTACCAAATTAACTCTGCAGCAAGAATGCTGGAAGTGGCTGGTTTTCAGTAAAAGACCACAGCCTCTTTTAAATCCCACACAACTGGAAATTTTACTTCTCACTATGGAAAGAAGTGGATTCAGTTATATTGTCATGACCAAGAAATGGAAGAAGGATTTACTATGTAAAATCTTCCACTGCCATTTCTAGCAGATTTCAAAAGATTCATTCCCAAATCAGTTTTTCATGAACTTACTCTGAGATACTCTTGCTGAATAACTGACTGGGAAATTATCACAGTAGCACTAGCTAAGTTTGTTATTCAGAACATCTTAAACTGTTTCCTTTTAGTGTATTTGACAAACATTGAAGTTTTAGACCAAACCTTACCAGCATGTATAGTATCTAATTATAAAGTGTTGTACTCATTAGTTTGATTCTTTCGAAAATTGAAACCCCCCCAGATACATGCATATTCATCTTATATAGAATTCATAAGCAATTTTCATGAAAGCAATTTTTTCTTTGCAGTCTACCGAGCAACTCCTACTTATAAAGCTTACAAAGGGTTGATGGTTAATAATAATTTAAGATATAACTAATATCTGATAGATGACCTAATTTGCTTACAGAAGAGAATTCTTAACTTTTCCTAGAACATTAATGTCATAAGTGAGCATCTGTGCTGATTTTGGCTGTGATAGAGTTAATTTTCTTCACAGTATCTAGTATGGGGCTAAGTTTTGGATTAGTGCTGGAAACAGTGCTGATAACACAGGGATGTTTCAGCTGTTGCTGAGCAGAGCTTACCCAGAGTCAAGGCCTTTTCCACCTCTCAGCCCACCCCACGCCACCAGTGAGGAGCCTGGGGGTGCACAAGGAGTTGTGAGGGGACACAGCCAGGACAGCTGACCCCAACTGACCACAGGGATATCCTAGACCATGTGGTGTCATGCTCAGCATATAGAGATGGGGGAAGGAGAAGGAAGGGAGTGATGTTCAGAGTGATGATATTTGTCTTTCCCAGTCACTGTTACCCATGATGGAGCTCCGCTTTCCTGGGGATGGCTGAACACCTGCCTGCCCATGGCAAGTGGTGAATGGATTCCTTGCTTTGCTTTGCTTGCATGTTCAGCTTTTGCTTTGCCTGTTAAAATGTCTCTATCTCGACCCATGGGTTTTCTCACTTTTACTCTTCTGATTTTCTCCCACAACCCTCTGCAAAGAGACAGAGTGAGCAGCTGCATAGAGTTGCTATCTGAGGTTAAACCACAACAACATCATATACCTGGACAGATACCCATGCAGACTATGCTAGTACTTTATTCAGCTATGACCTAATGAAAGTTCTCTCCCAATCCGTAACACAGGGAATGAAGTCAGTGATACAACCTCTATGTGTTCTTCTGAAGTAAGCCAGAAATCTTCTAATGTAAACCTCATTTGCAAAAACTCCACCACTATCCCTTATTTCACACAGGCAGATAGATAGTGATAGGACAAGCATAAACGGTTTTAGTCTAAAAAAGAATAGATTTAGAATAGAAGTCAGGAAGAAATTCTTCACTAAGAGTGAGTGAGGCACTGGAGCAGAGAAACTGTGAATGCCCCATCCCTGGAAGAGTACAAGGCCACTCTATGGAGCCTTGGGCAACTTGATCTAGTGGATGGCATTCCTGTCTATGGCAGGGAAGTTGAGATAACCTTGAAGGTTCCTTCCAACACAAACCATTCTAGGATTTTATGATTCTATGATTGTTAGCACTGCACCCAGAGTTAGAGGATCATGTCTTCAAGTTAAATTTAAATTAATAGGCAAACTTGTAGTGCAGCTGCCCCTTCTTTTGGTTAAGATCTGAGTGTGTACAAAACAAGTACACATATCCATTCACCTGTGTTTTTCAGAACACTTAGTACATTAGAGAAGAGGTTAAGAGCTCTATATCGGAATGGTTTATTTCAATTGTATCTTCCTGCAGAGTACAGATATATTAGGGAAAAATGTTTTAATCACGTATAACTTAATTTACTATAATTTTACTGGCCTGTATACTATAATCTTAAATTCATGTTGTACGCATTGCACTGTTGACCGTGCTTCTCCAGTACTGAATAATATCCTACTATGCTCAGTACTGCCCAAACTCACAACAAAACCTGTTTCCTTATTCATGAACCTGCAATCTAAACAATACTCCATGCACTTGACAAGGTTTTGGTGATTGACATGAACAACTTAACTTTGTTTCAGAAGTCTTTCTGAACTCCTGTTTGAATCTGGCTTAGCTATGAGGAAAATAAGTTTGGCCAATTTACATATATGATTAAGAGCTGAGAGCAGGAAGGTTTCACAAAGCTAAATCAGCTCAGCTCACATCCTGAAGAGCTTTGCAAAGGCAAATATCTCTCCTCAGGCAATCAGGTTTTGAACTACTTGGTGACTAGCCTGCACTCAACAGGAATTTCACAATGTCTGCAGATAGCTCATTGTTTCCTGCAAACTTACTTCCTCATCCTTATCTCTTTATATAAAAAGTTTAAGATCATTTTGAAGGTAAGCAAGCACAAATAGGCTCAAAAGATTAAATACCAGAGGAAATTTTTTCCAAGGTGCAAAGAAAAGTTAAGTACATATCTCTATATGTGTTTGTCTTTAATGAATCGTACAAGGAACCAGTGCAATGGCATTTACAGCAGCGTAGCTGTGGCATTGTGCTGCTTCAAGGCAGCCTGAGCTTCGGAGATGGAACTGAAGTAACATGGTAGGGGCAGCCAGATGGAGAAATGGCAGCTCCTTTCTCAGCATCTCAGCTCTGGGAAGTCATTCTTTTCTGTAGCTACTTCTAGGGTGGTTGCATGAAAATAACACCATTGGGATACTACTGGCATGCTGTAATCACGCCATAGTGTAATATTGGAGCAGCTAGAAATATCCCAGACTGCTCTTGTCTCCTGACAGTCAGGAGAGTGAATTCCACTGTGTTTCTTGTGCTGAGCTACAGTTCAGATGAGTCAATTTGCAGTTCAATACAGGAAAGAGGCAAAGTCACACGGTGATGAGCAGCAAGAAACAACACTGTTCTATCTAGGCAGTGAGGCACTTTGGCTTTCCCAGGGAGCCAACATTGCCCTCTCTGCTGCTGTAGTTTACCCATTCACGCCGCCATTTTCTTTTCTCCCTCTTTGCTACAAGAACCACATCAGGTTTTTTCCTCTCCCTCTGAGAACACAAAAATTTTTATATACCCACTTATTCTGGGTTGAAAACCTATATAAATACCGACAGCTAGAGCTACTGGTCTCATTCGCAGGACTCGTGCATGCTTTCTACACAGTCAGCAACAGCTGCACTTTTAGGCTCTTAAAATACCCACATACCTCTTGAGGATTCAGTCAGGTTACAGTATTTATGCTCCCTAATGGTCTTCTGAAGACCTCATGTTCTGTCCTCTTCCCCAGGTGGAGCAGAAGGATGTCGAAGCAGGGCTGCACTGTGTTGTTCTTACACGACACAACTGCAAGGCACAGGCTGTGCTTCTTCAGCACAAACTGCACCAAAGAGGGGGTTTCATACCATTTGGTAATTTAAACATCATCTTTCCCTTTCAATTATATTTGTTTTCCTACTTTATAATTACATCTGTCTAGAAATAGTTTTACTCTGTTTTCATCTGCTCTACCACTGCATTGTCCTAGGCATAGCCAATAAACCTGATATTACGTAGTGTAATATCTAGATATTGGTAAGGTAAGTCTGTGTGTGGAGAAATACAAGGATATTGGCAAAGAAATTACTGTCTGCAAGAAAATTCTATGAGGTAAGGTCTGTTTTGGCAACAAGCAGATGAGTGGTATCTCAGTCTTTGCTTTACTGAACCTGGAGAGACAGGAGAAGAGTGGAACTGGCATGTAACACAGCAAGAGACAAGCCTGCTAAGAAGGGATTAACTTGATCGAAGAGAGAGTGAGAGAGGCCAAACGAGACTGAGATGTCTTCAGAGACCTTGATTATCAGGAAATGCTTAGCAAGCTACTAACTCCTCACCCATAAATGACTAGCTGGTTTTGAATCTTAAATCACTGGACATCATTAGTTCATACCCAATCTTAATATTTAAGTAAAATATAAATATTCACATATTTGAACAATTGCGTATGATGTTCAAAGACCAGAATTTACAGAAATACAAAGTTTCCAGAGCCATTTTATCTGTGGCTTTGTTAATTAGCATCATTTATAGAATATATATTTATGTAACAACACCATTCTGCTAGTCATGTGGTTTTGTACATTATGGTAATAGCAATACGAGATTAGAGAAAATAGTCACTACAATATACAGGATACAACAAGATTAATATATTAAGTTGGAACACTAGTTCAGTTTTGAAGCTGAAGCAACTTTACCACTCAGTGGTTTGGACTGCAGAGTATCATCTTTGAGCAAAGTCAATGAACAGTTGTATTGCCTGTTTAAAGTACCTCTACCACATAGACACCATAGAGCCAGAAAAAGAGAGACAGATAGACAGATGGGAGTATTCAGCTCCACATGGATTTTGTTGATGTTGAGATGTTCAGCACTTTCCCAAACCTCCTGCTTCCAGAGCTACCACATTACCTGAGTGTCTAGTTTCATTAGAAAACCATAAACTTTTGGTTCTCAAGGGTTCAGAGAAAAGCTTAGCAATTTTAAATGTCATGACTTCAAAACTAATCTCATTTATTGGAAACTTCCCCTTTGATTTTTTAATGCTTTAAGCTAGCATCTTCTAATTATTTTCTCTAATGATGGTGACCCGGAATCATCTGTGCCAAGCTTGATTTTGACAGAAAGTTGAATTGACACCAATGATATGTTAATATTTATATGTCTATGTCTATATTTATCTCTATATATAGATGCGTAGTATGCAAAATGTGGTAACGTGTAAATTAGCTTACAGCTGATGAAGTAGTTATTCTAGCCTTGATTCAATACTATTGCTATTCAGTGAGAAACTAGCAACATTTAAAATGCTTGCAGAAATTATGTGTTCTAGATTTGAAAAAAAAAAACATCAAAATTTAACCCCAAACAAAACCAAATTGTACAGGACATTCTAGCACTGACTGTTTATTTTACTTTTATTCTCTGAAATACAACATTTTGATGGTTCATTTATTAATAATCTTGTGCATATGATGAGAATTTCAAAGGTTCCCAGTTTTCATCTGAAAAATTAAGCCATTAGAACCAGATTTAATGTGTGGCTGGGAAATGAGTTTTTGTGCTTCCTCTCTTTCTCTCTTGTACATGCATGTGTCACGTGAATCCTGTGCAATGTCTATTAACCCATCAAGGAAATTCTGAATTGTGAAACTGAAATGATTTCTAGACACCAGGCTATTGATGATTAGTGATATTCATTTTGATATCTACTTTGCTTGTAAATAGAAGCAAGTTTGTATGCTTTATTTATCTTTTTGACCTGGACTAACTGATCTGAATTTCTGAACATTAACAAAACCTTATTACAATAAAAAAACTTGATATTTTAAATGCAATGGAAAACACAATTAATCTAGGGGGGGGAAAGGCGTTTCTTAATTGAGTAGCTGACATAAGAGTCAGATGTTGCTAATAAAATACATTTAATAGAAACTCAGTTTAGTTTTGAATATAAAGGAGAATTGATGGTGAACATTCTTGATGAGTCATACATATTTTTCATTAAATAAAGGTATTTTGCATTTGAATGACTATGTGTTTTTCATTTTACAAGCCTCTTGATATAAAAATATATATCATATATATCCACAAGCCCAGATGGGCCAAACTTGATTTACTTGAGCCTCAGGCAATGACAGGCTTCCATAAAACTGCTGTCTTTTCTTTCTAGAAGACAAGGAATAGCCGATATTGTATTGTGTCCAAATGGTCCAGCACTGGATCCTAGGCTACTCTGTTCAGTTAGGGAAAGGCACAGATATATAGTAGCTCCTCTGAATTCATCCAGACAGGACCTGTGGATGATGAATTGATGCAGCCTACATGGGGCAGAAGATGTCAAAGAATGAAATCTGACCTTACGGTTTCAGAAAATTGAACTGACATGGCCACATAAATTCAGATTTCATATAAGAAAGATATTGTGTTGCCTATGCTGTCATCTGTGATGAAGATAGCATCAAGGGAGACCAGATCCAGTATTGACAAGTGTGACTAATCAGTGAGCACCTTGAGTCCGTGAGCACAACTAGCACTGTTGTGCTCACTTTGCACCACAGACAAGGAAGGGGCACAGAGATCTCATCTTCAGAAATTTTTCATGCTGGGTGATGCCTGTGTCCAATTAGTTTTTCTGGGAAAAGATGCAGTCATTCTAATAGTGAGAGCAGATGTAATACACAGCTTTACCTACGTGAAACTTGGCAGTCTTACTGGAAGCCTCTGCTGACCTCATGCTTCCAAGGTGGCAGCTGACACCGGTCAGAAGAGTTAATTCATAATGGTGACACACAATTTTATCAAACCTGTGAAAACTTATGCAAATTCAGCCAAGTGATAAATATCTGGAAAACTTCCAATCCAAGGACTTTTTTTTGCTCAATTTCCTGTCTCTGACAGTGACCAGTATCTTGAGGAAAAGTATCAGAAAAGGGTAAGTATGTGGTACTCCTTCTTGGCATTCACCCAAGCCTTGGCCAAGACATTGAGGTTAGAAAGCAATGCTGTTGCACTCGTGATTTCTGAAAAGCAATTGCATGTACTTTGTGTACTTGCATGTAATTTGCATGCACTTAGGCTCACCTAAGTTCTAACAAAGATCAATTGAATGAAAGATTTGAAGAAAGGAATGCTTTCATTTTTTTACAAAATTGGAAGGTTTGAAAGGCGCTAAAGTGCAATCCAGAGACATAAGAAAAAGAGGGAGAGGGGGAAGTAGAGTAAAAAATATAAAACATAATTTTCCCATAGGATCACTTGTCGCGTAGTTAATGACTATCATCATAAGCTTTCACAAGGGAAAACTAAAATTTCTACATACAAACTATTAGCAGCTGTTTTCCAGTTATCATGTAACTAAAATAGTGTTTCTTAATAAGCAACCTTGGTTGCTGACCAGAAGTTAATACAAAAAACATTAAGCGGTACACAGAATAAAGACAATCAAAAGAATATATTTTACTTTGGTAATTTATAGAGACTGTATAAGTTTTTAAAATTAGAAGAATTTTTAATGCAAATTGAATTGGATTCCAGTTTGTTAATATACCTGCAGTTTTGAAATGAAAAAAAAAAACAACCGAACAATTTATGTTTAAGCAAATTAAGAGTAAAAAATCAGTTTCTTTCTCTAAATTTTCGTTAGGCCCCTCTCAAATTATACAAGGACGTAAGACAACATCTCTGCTGTTTTCCTCCAAATGCCAGATTACAATTTGACCCATGTGCCTACAAAAGCATACCATGACAACATACATATAACAGCTCTATGGAACAAACAATAAGAAAAAGGTAGAGATAGTTCTATAGTTCCATCTTGATGATGTGTTTTCTTCTTTTGTGAATGTAAGGTCAATCAATGTCGTTATCATTTAATAACACATATGGATCACCCTTATAATACAGAGAAAAGAAATGCCTCCTTCATACATAAAGGTCAATTATGCCTTGAAGGCTTGTAGAAGTCAATGTAACAGTGATAATGAAAGGTTACCATTTAGATGAAGTCTAGCTATATGAGTTAAAATCCAATAATGAAAACTTGGAAAGTGCTCCAGATAAACCCAACAGTTATAACTGTAATAAAAAGTCGTTCCAAGTAGCTTACCCAACATTAAAAAAATTAATAAAAATGTTGTGTTTAAGATCAATTCTTAAGTCTGCTCAGAGAGATAACCAAATTATAAACTTATTAAAAGGTCATTTGAGCCTCATACCCATGCATGACTGCATATTTTACTGGAATTAAAAATGGTCACCTGATTTCATACTCAGTAAATAAGTTGAAAGTAATTTTCCTGGTTAAAGTGGTGCCCACTTATGTTACTACAGATAAGAGTCTGACAGTGTTTTCATCATGCAATCTTATTTTCAGAGATTTAATGGAAGTTGGCTGTCAAATCCAGTTCATCATTGAAATAAGAAATACAGTGACTCAGACCAGTGAATGTGCCTTAATGCAAGGAAAGAAAAGAAACCTTGTGTTTAACAGTATTTTGATTAAGACATGAAAACTAAATTTTTTTAAAGGAAAGGCTACCTATGAAGTAGACATTTAAACTCATGTAAGTTTGCAGGATCCTGTACTGGCTGGCTTAAATTATGCCTTTAATTTAATGACAACTACATTATTGAGCAGTTCTCATTTAGTAGTGATTCTAATCAAATAGGTAACTTAAAATGTACAAATATGCCTTGTATGCTTAAGGC
Source organism: Callaeas wilsoni (assembly GCA_013398955.1). NCBI lineage: Eukaryota > Metazoa > Chordata > Aves > Passeriformes > Callaeidae > Callaeas > Callaeas wilsoni. Next base: position 94,512 of record VWPU01012485.1, read on the forward strand.
AAGTCATTCATATAAACAATTATCGGATCAGAGAAAAAAAACCTCAAAGGTACTTTGGAGTGCAAGTACCAAGGACATAAAAAAGATCCTCAAAGCCTTATAAATAAGCTTTCCTTTATGCTTGAGGAATGAGATGTTTGGCTGCAGTGTATGACTGGCTCTCTCCACATCGTCCTCCAGCTGGGATCCTGCAAAGCTGACCCTCTTCTTGCAAATATGTCCACAAGATAGCAAGACAGATTTCTTTGAGAGTTGAGCCAGCTTGTACACTTCCCTGGGAGTAGATTTCAAATTTCTTTCCTGAATCAAACTAGAGCTACAAGCTCAAGTCTTTCCACTTAATACTGCTCCACTTCACTCAATGGCAACATATTCATTCAGTTATTGTCAAAGCCAAATATCGAAGGGAAGTTAGAGAATCTTGTTGACTTTCCCAGATGTGACCATCAAATCACTTTACATCACTTCATTTAAGTAACTTTTTCATGTACAAAAGATTTTGCAAGCAGATTAGGCATCAGGTCAAATATAAAACAGCTATTTATTTGTTAATAAACACAAAAAATGTCTAAAATTAAGGAGCTCATCACCCAGGTCCCTCTCCACAGAGCTGCTTTCCAGCAGGTCAGCCTCCAGCCTGTGCTGGTTTAGGGGATTATTCTTCCCCAGGTACAGGACTCTACATTTGCCTTTGTTGAATTTCAGATGGTTCTTCTCTGCCCATCTCTCCAACCTGTCCAAGTCCTTCTGAAGGGCTCATGGCACTCTGGGGTATCGGCCACTCCTCCTAGCTACCTGTTGTCAGTGAGCTTGCTGAAAAGGCATCTACCACTTCATCCAAGTCATTGATGAATAAGTTAAACAAAACTGGACCCAGGATTGAACCTTGGGAGACTCTGTTAGTGACAGACATCCAATCAGTCTTTGTGCCACTGATTATGACCTTCTGGGATTTGCTGCTCAGCCAGTTCTCAATCCACCTCACTGTCAGTTCACTCAGGCCACACTTCCAGACTTTGCCTATGAGGATATTGTGCAAGATAAGTGTTGAAAGCCTTACTGAAGCTGAGGTAGACAAGATCCACTGCTTTTCCCTCATCCATCCAGGTAATTGTTTCATCATAGTAGGTGATCAGGTCGATCAGGTGATCATTCACCTTTAGTGAATCCATGCATACATGCCTGATCACCTTGTCATCCACATGGCTAGAGATGGCCTCCAGGATTCCCTCAGAAGTCTGAGCCAAGGTTATGCATATGCATTGTATCAGAGTTGGACCTTGAATTCTTGGTCACAAATAACTGAATCTCAGGGTAATAATAAGGTTATGGTACCCTAGCACTGTGGGATAACAAAATTCAGGTTCCTCTTTGGTTAATATTATTGAATTGGAAGACGTACAGTAAGAGAGGATGTGAAAGTACCATCCTGTAACAACTAACAACTGATCGCTAAAATTCTATGCATTCTCTTGGAAACAGAAAAGCTAAAAATTTTAGAGCAAATTTAAGATGAGCAAGGATGTGAAAGCCCATGATGCGACTCTGTGATGCCCTTTGCTTTTTCTTCTCAGCTAGGCACTTTCACTGTAAGTCTGAGGGACTGCAGTGCAGTAAGAGCTAGTTAACACGGAGAAGAGTCTCTCTTAGTGTCTGTGCACCTGCCCACGAACAAGGTTCAGGCATTGACACTATAAGGCAGCACAATGCTGTTTCTGCAGGCATTAGAAGCACAGTACTTTGAGCAAAATGCATTAAAGGTCCTGGGATGTGGAAGGATGCTGAAGCCTGAAAGTTTCTCATTTAGCACCCTGAATAAATTATATAAAAGATATCCAGCATGATGGTTCTTTTCCTTTTGTATTTACTTGGATCTACCAATATGGTTATTCATTAATTATACCAAGAATGGCTGACAGAGTCTATTTGTGAGGGTGGAAGACTTCGTTTTCTTCTTGTCAGGCAATGAAAGCTTTTGTTTCAAAAAGATAAGGGAAACTTTGGGTCCATTCAAAAACTTAACTATAGTCCCTGAGGCACAATAAAATGAAAAATATAGTACCTGTGGAGGCAGAGAGGTGACTGTAGTGGAGCAAGGACCATAGTCAGAAACATAAACTTATAAAGTCCATCTTAAACTTCTCCTTAGATACCTATCACTACCTTCTTTAGTATATTCAGTCCTTTATCTAGAGTACTCAAGTGATAAAATCAGGGCGGTGGATATAAACGAGCCCTTCATTTTCAGTATTCATGTTGTATTCTGTAGCAATGATTTAGATCCAAATTCTATTTACAGCTAGGGAAAATATCTTTCATAAAGAAGTCATTGTAAATTTTGGCAATTTTTGCATTGCTTATTCACAGTCCTTTATTAAGCCAGCTCTATAAATGGCTAAACAATATCATATAAATAGCATCCATTGCAGATTTTTGTGCTTTTTTTTCAATGAATAATTATCTTTCTTGACATTTTCTAGTTGCTCAAACAGCCATAATTCTCAGACATACATATATACCACTACTAATACTACATCTGGAATATGCTGAAAGTCCAAAATATCCAAGAATTTATTTTCATGCAATACAGTGACATTACAGCTTGCAATGCCTAAAGTTTCGTAAGAACTGAGCTGCTAAATCCACAACTCCTGTATGATCTCCCAGAGCATAAAAGAGAGAGGCATCCTTTGTATTGAATCCAGTGTTAATCTTCATTCTCTCCCTTTTTCATGGTGGACCTCAGTAAATCCTCTCAGTTCCCTAGCTCACAGACCTAGCTTGAATAGCTCATGTTTAATGCCATCACCACATAAAGTCCCCGTAAATCCTCCCAGTGGACTAGGTATCTATGAAATGTGCTGCAAGGCTGTATTACATTCCCCATTTTGAAAATTTAGAGGCAAATGCTTAAAGAATGCTGTGATTGAGGTGGGTATTTTGATTACCAATAATCTGAAGCATATAGATGCCACAATTTATGGTACTCCAGGGACCAGTCAGACCGAACGGAATGTTGCTAAAGTAAAAAGAGACATGTTGTAATATCAGCTGGTTCTACATCTGCCAAAAGAAAAATGCAGCTCATGGAAGCGTTGTTCTTTAGAGGCTTGCTGGTACTTGGCACAGTAATTGGAACTAGCAGATGTCTAAAACCAGGTGGTAACACCCAGTTTTCTTAATCACAATCACTGTTAAATATTAAGGAGTGGTGTCATTTCTCACAAGTACATAAGGTAATGGCTTTTTGCAGAAATTCCTTTCCCTGCTTTGTCTTTGGAAAAGCACTGGCAAGTACTTGGTTGCTGCTCCTGAAGGCATAGTCAGTGTGTGGACCACAGTGGTGATGTTCCATGAGCTGCCTTTCTCTAAAGATTTCCCATGAGCTGCTGATCAGCACCTCTGATTTTCTGATGTCCTTCCTCCAGCACTTGGCCCATTATGTCCTGCCTCCCACTTTCAATAAGAGAAGGAACCCAAGTCCGGAACTAGCCTTGACTCATCTTACAGACTCTAAAATTCAGCTCTGCTTGCTGTCCTGGTAAGTCTTCTAAAGGTTCTACTTAGAGGAACCTTAAAATAGAAGGGAATTAGGCCTGACACAGTTATAGCCATATAACTAAACAGCATTGTATTCAGCAGAGAAAAGTTATTTTTGCTGGATCCATAAATTGATTTCCATGGGAATGCTGTACCTAGGAAGTGAAATTCTTGTCTTAGCAGAGATATGGAAAAAAGACTGGGAGCCTTTTTTATGTCATATTTGCTGTTGGTGTTTTGCATCTGGCTAGGCACGTTTGCACGCACCTGCAGACAGAAGAGTTCCTATCAAATCTAGCTTAGGGCCAGATTCTAAAAATAATATATGTACTCACTGATTTCAGATCTCCAGTAGAAGCTGTACTTTTGTAGCTTTCAGTGGCCAAGTTCCACATAAACACAAATTTAATGTAAACACTTCTGTGCCTAATTTGAATCAGAAAACTGACATGAGCTGTCAAAACTCATGAAACAGAGACGGAAGCAGACGCTTCTGGAGTAAACTTGAATAAAGTGGTTTTACTTTTTATATTTGTCTACAAAATTTTCCTGCATGAAAGCAGTATAATTTAATCTGTACAAGACCTTTAAATTGTGCATAATTTATGAGAGATAAGAAAATTTCCTTCTCAACTGTTCCAGTCTATTGGCTCTGACCACATTTGAAAACATCTTACTTCTTGCATAGAGAAACATACTCTGAAATAAGTACATATTCAACCAACTTCTTAATAAGAGCTTTTATTAGTTAGGATCTACACCTTGTATCAACCACAGCTTCCTGAAGGGTTTGGAGGTCAAACTGGAACTGTGGGCAGCCATGAGGACAAGGCTGCATGCAGCCCCCAGGCCAGGCTCCCCACAGAAGCTGGGGCTGAGGACCAGGGCAAGGCAGGCCAGCAGGATCTCAGCTAGGAGCCACAGCCTCAAGTCAGCAAGTGAGGTCAGGAGGAGGTCTGGAGACAGGGATCTGAGGCAACCTCCCTCCGGCATACAGTCAGATAAACTCCTAGAAGGGGAGACCATTCTCTTATAGTATTAATCTGACATGCAGCCTGGAATTAAGATTTTTTGGTCTGTTAGTTAAAGCTGGTTGGTTAAATCATATTAAACTTTAGTGATGACTTTTCAAAACTTAAGCACTGCATAAGAAGAAGCACATTTTCAAAGTATTTTTATACATCGCATATAAATTAAAAGTACTATTTCAAAACTTTTTTTTAAATATTCTTCAGTCCGTTAGAATCACTGTGGGTGGTGATTTGTGCCCTCTCAGAGGAAACTGCCCTTTTCCTGACACTTTCTGTCTTTTATGTTTGCCTTCAGATGTGAAAACAAATCCTCCCATATGGGACAAACATCACACAATAGCTGTGTTTCACAAAGCTCTTGCTTATCAGATACTGCTCGTCTTCATTTTCTTGTCAAAAAAAAATCTTAGTATCAATTTCATAATAAAATTGAAAGACCTTTCAACCTCAGAAATGTGAGTACAAAATTGCCAAGTAGATTTTCAAATTCAAGGAAGGACATTTCTGGTACTGCTGTCACCTATGTAAAAGCCAAGTTTTCCCCTGGCTGGCTCAGTCCTGACTCTGCATAGAAGATCTTGGAGTATGCAAAGCACATTGAAATAAGCTTGTGACTAGAATGCTAAAATATCTTAAGGGACCTGCTCTTTCCATCCCTAGTTTGTGTCATCGGCCTCTTGGTAAGAGTCACCATGTTTTTCTGAAATCCTCTGATTACCAGTTTTGAACTCTAGGGTCATCCGCAGTTCCCCAAACAAAATTATCTCCCTATGACTTACAAAGGAAACTTGAAATCCTGTAGGATTTTGTGCATTTGATGCAAATTTATCTTGGATTGTCCTGGTTTTGTGATTCTCAAGATGTGGAATGAAGAATTTTCAAAAGGAAAAATAAGGATAAAAATATGTCAAGTAGGAAGCCTGGGTCATTTCTTACGGATTCAGACTACTCCTGCTCCAAAATCTTGCATGCAATGTAATCACAAATGGACATTCAATGAAGTCTTGTCCAGGAATCAAATGCTTGAAATTTGAAGTGCCAGAATGAGTTAATTCATTTTTTCTCAATAAAGTTTTTAGTGAAGTAAACAGTTTTAATATTATATCACGATAAGGTTTTAGCAAGTAATTTTGTAGTAAGAAAGGGATTTTAAGAGATCATTTTTTCCTGCCCACAGCACAAGACCAGCTGCAGCTATGCAATTCTAGTTCACTGGCAGACTGGGGACTGAGGTTGCACCAATGCTGTTGAACTGAGCAGTGCCAGTGCTCACACCACAGCAGTTCTGGGAATGCCTGCATCTGTGCCAGCCTGTGCTCCCCCAGAGAGTTTCTGGCACGGTTCCTGAGTCCCAGCACGACAGGCACTGACCACAGCAGACACAGTAGAGGTCGAAAATTAATATTTTAAATTCTATTGATAGGTGAAAGACAATACCGCAGTTTTAGAAAATTGAAAAAGAAAAAAGCAAAATCCTTTCTTATTTTGTCATGATGACTTGAAATCTATAAATTAACTTCTGGACTTATGAACAGAAATTAATCAGAAAATAATAGGATAGTTTGTACCGGAAGGGACCTTTAAAGGTCATCTAGTCCAGCCTCCCTGTCATAGGCAGGTACACTTTCCATTAGACCAGATTTCTCAGAGCCCCCTCCAGCCTCACTGTACCCCAATATAAAATGCTTAAAACCAAAATGTAATTATTACTGGTTTTTTTCACTTTCTCAAGCCCTAACATTGGGCGCCAATTTTAATGTGCTGATTTGGACACAAATTTAAGAGGAAACAACCCAAAAAGGGTGTCTCTCTCTCTCCTGCCTGCCAGGCAAGCAGGTCCCAGCAGCCCCTCCCCCCACGGGTTCAGGAAATTATTTCTCGAAAGAAAGTCAAAAATACCCTGTTTATTTAACAGAGTCCCCTGAAGGCACGAGGCAGAAAAGGGTGTTGAAGCCCCCTCCCGTCCACTCAATAGGAGGTTGGTGGATTTTATATAGTCCCTTCTGTCTGTAAAACTTAGCTGCTTCCACAGTCCTAAGCTGGGCAGGGTCCGGCGGACCCTCCGGAGAGTCCCACTGAGCATCCCAGAGATGATGAGCTGATCTGGGACGAAGAAGCAAGCTGAAAACAGTCCAAAAAGGAACAGAAGCCACTAAGGCAGATTGCAGTCCCTTTCAGCTGAAAGCCGAAGAGCTAGAGAGGAAACTCTCTCCCCTCCCCTCCTAACTGGTAAAAAACTGCCAGCCTGGAGAAGAAAAAGTATATAAATGTCTAACTGCTAGGTCAAGCAAGCTGCTTTGAAGAGTTCCACTGGCTTCTCTCTCCCTTTGCAGTTTAAGGGTACAAAATGCATTCCAGAAATCAAGCAGGTGATGGGGAATACAGTATTGTCATAGAATCACCCCAAGACACTCACCTTGAATGTTTCCAGGACTGGAGCATTTACCACCTCTTTGGGTAACCTGTGACAGTGTTTCACCACCCTCATTTAAAAAAAAAAAAAAAAAAATCTCATATCTAGTAGAAATTTAACCTCCTTTAACTTAAAATCACTACCCTTTGTCCTATTACTACAGGCCCTACTAAAAAGTCTGTCACCAAATGCCTTCTCATGGTTAGAAAAAAACTCTTCTCTTGGTAGAATAACTTCAGAAGTTCACAACCATTTTTACTCAGTAACTAATAAAATCAAAATATCTTCTGTCATTTTTCTTGTTAATTGTTCTGTGGCTTATGACTCAATTCAATTTAAACAGTGTCAAATTTTGTTTAGGCCCAACTGATTTATAGTACATTTTGTGACCTCACCTTATTGAGAAAGCCAGTTTGAAAAGAATAATTTTGCTTTAAGAAGCACTACCATTAACTAATAAAGCTCAGGCACATCTTGTCTTTTCCTCTAGGAAAACATTTATTAGTTTGTTGGGTTGTATGTATTGAACCATGTATTAGTTCTGTTGGGTTATATAACATGAAGGTATAGGAGTAAAACTTTTAGTTTGATAGCTAAAACATCATACTGCCTAAGTACTTAATTTATAGAAACAGAAAATTTTAAAAGCAAGTATTGAATTGTAATGTATGATTTTCAGTAATGTCAAGAATTGCCACTCACACATTATTTTTTAATTATCAGGTTGTTTACAGACTGATTTGGCAGATTAACATTTATAGCTTAAAATATGCAGGTCATAAACTTTGTGGAGTTGACCTTACTTTGGTAATATTCCCTTAATTGTAAGTAGTAAGTTTTAGACTACAAGGATTAGATAGCAATATGCCACAAAAAAGTTTTTAAAACAGTAAAATGTGCAATCTAAATTTTTTGCCTCTTTTCTGTTGCTAAATGCTCTTGACTTATTTGAAAAGAAACCCATCAGCTGTGTTCCTGAAATTTCTTTCTAAAGCAGGTAAGCTAAATTGCTTATCAACAAATTATCTGTCATCATTTTGATCCTAACTCTTATTACTACCTGTAGTTGGTCAAAAATTTTTATCAAAATGGATTTGGTGGAAACTGAGATATAAAAGTATGCCATGAGAAAAAAAATAGGAGAGAAACAACTTGAACTGGAAGGCAATGCAAGAGGTTTTAAATCTCTGCTAATCAGCATCTTCCTTAATACTATATGTTGTAACTATGAGAATATAATTTTAAAATGTAGAAATACAGATTAATTTTCAGACATTTCCATTAACGTAATTAAAATTTGCAAGTTAAGTTTTTCAAAACCCCCCATGATGGGAAATACTGAGCATATTTTTGACATTCCATGAAAACAAACTTCAAAATATCAAAACTGTTACTACATCATCAGTTCAGGGGTGTAACCAGGTCAGATTAATGCAGGAAAAAAGGACAGGATACTATCTAATAATTTTATCAGTCAGTCAATAAGGACTGGAAAATGAAGCATGAAGTAATATGTTTCTGATCTCCAAAAGCAAAGCAGTCAGAAGAAATTATAGTGTGCTGAGCTTTCAGCAACTTGCTTTTGTTCTTTTGAGACTCCCAGCAATAAGCATCAGACATTTCTTCTGGCTTCTTGGTCCACACATTTTGCTGAGGTGTTTGAAGCGCCCTTTGTGATTAAACAGTCCCATTTGTTTACAGTGAGACATGTAGAAAGTTTGTCTGTAGCCTGTGTTCATTTTGTGTCAACTCTCTTCAGGCATCTTTGAAGTCATGTGAATCATCTCTTCTTTGCCTTTGTTTTCTCTATTTAATAATCTAGCTCTGTGATTAAAGTTGAGCAGATAATAATTCGCTTTCCTAAACTGAGGTCTCTACTAAAAACAGTCAAAAGTGTATGCCTTAAGATAATTTACAGTCTTGCTGTATCCATGGAAACACGATGGGTGGGGAGAGTTCCAAGAGACAACTGTTTACCCAGCTGTTTACACTTGCTAGAAACACATCTTTTTCGGTTGTGTTTGCCAAGTTTTCTTATTGCTCTACCTTCCAGGGCAGAGACCCTGAACACAGAATGGGAGCATCTGATTTTCATGTGTGTTTATGGAAATTCCCATTTTTATATTATCTTCATGCTACCCAAGTGCATTTGGTCATTCTTTGTAATAATGTGTGGAATTATTAAATGTATTTTATTTATTTTTATATTATTTATAGTTGTGTATAACTTTATTATGATATTTCAATAAATGTCAGTCTAAAAAGTCACAGTCTTAACAATTTTTGTTATTTCAGTGCAACAGGAAAAAGAAGATTCTTTATTGTTGTATTTTAAAAATCAAATGGAAAATATAAATGAGAAAAACACATTGGTATGTAAGGGAACACTGAAATTCATCTGTGCTCAGTCATACACTCACTGCTCATTTTCTCACTCTGTTATTAATAGACAGAGGTTCTATTTTTGTCAAACAGGCTCAAGTCATCTATTCTTTTCATTACAATGCTCAGAAGCACTATAAGACATTCGGGAACAGGATTAGAATAGTAGAAAAACAACACAGAAGTGCATTGCACTGAGTCTTTATTTGCCATAATCAAGCACTAGAAAAGCAGAAAAGGGAAGGAATGGTTTCCAGAGAACTGCCTCTTTCCTTGAGACACTCTTGCAACCCAAATATCCATCTCACACCTTTTACACACATGGAACACCTTGCTAACTCCTGACTAAGAAACACAGGGTTGGCAGTCATTAAGAAAATCTTTCCATGTTGCATCTCCAAAACCAGTTACTTTTTTTCGTAATTGGTAATCTTAGTATTCTTTTTGGGAAACTTGTGGCCACCCATCCTTTGTGTGATCAGAAACTATATAATAATTTCCCTTAAAAATATAGCTCATCAAACAGTATTAGATATTTAGGGTACTTTGTTCTTTAACTCAGAGAACATTTCCTCAACTATGATGTATACTTTCTTTTCATATTTACAGACACAATCCTATCATCTTTAATCCATTTAATCTTTTTTGGTCAGATTGAGCAAAGTAACTTATTTTATGGTTAGACTACTTGAACAAGAACTCATGCCTTATGTGTATATCATTATCTGTCTCCTGAGCACTTCCATACTATTTCTTCTTGCTACGTTTAAGACAGCTTATCTTTCAGGGAGAATGAAGAAAAACTACCTTGAACTTACCATGAAGTGAGTGCAGGCAGGCAAACACTTAGTAGATACTACCTTCACTAAATCTGCATCCTTTCCAAATTGGCACTAACTCATACACATATCAATATCTTGAGGCTCCTCTTTCATTGCAGCACCTATTCAGTTATAAATTTTTAGGGTAATTTTCATGTACATACTTGAATATATGAAAAAAAAACTTTTCGAATGTTTGAGTAATGATTTTGTCCATTTCTAGCACCACTGGAAACACTTTCAATGTACTTTTTTGACAGTCATATCCTTTAAGTCGCTCACAAGCAATTCTATGGTTAACACTTGCAAGCTTGCCCTCCTTTCTTATTTGCACCTGTTGTATTTCCAGTTTATGGCAGTCATTCTTCTCAGTCCCTGGCTGCATGACCTTGTACTTGATTCTACATGTTATCCGTCTCATCACTCCAGTTCTCAAGGTCATACAGCTCCTCCTGTATGATATTCTGATGCTTCTCTGTATTGATTGCTGTTCCCAGCTTTGTGTCATCAGCAGATTTTATCAGGGCACAGTTATTCTTTGTGCCAAGGTCACCAGTAAAAACATTACATATAATTGGCCTCAAGACCTATCCTTGAAGATAGCTACCTTCTCCCAACAATGCTGTTCTCTTTTTAGCAGTCTCCCTGTTAGTTTTTTACCTGCTTTGTAGCTCTTCTGTTATGCTTTATTTTTGCCTGGAATCGGAAGAAAAACCCTCCAAACAATATTAGAATTGGTAACATAAAGGGCAGTTTTTTAATGAAAGCTTTCAGGTGCACAAAATATAGCTGTGCGCACATGTAGCATCAGATTTCCACAGTTTTTAAAAGTATTATTAATTAGTATATCCAGCAAGTACATCCAACAGGAGACCAGTTGTCCTGGTAACCCACTCTTGGACCTGCCCCATTGGAATCCCTCCAAGGGGTTCTTAGCTCTGTGTCTTGTATGTCTCCCAAATGCTGGTGCAAAACAGGATGTCCTTGTTAGAAATTCTTTTCTTGAAAATAAGACTAAATAGAATATCAACAAAGTGACATGATGTGCAAGAAAGGGTAACTACTAATCTAAAGTGTAAGAAAGTACTATAAACTATACAGCTATACAACAGCTACAAATACGTAAAAAATGTAAAAATCTTTAGGCGTCATTATCATCCCCAGAAAACTGTGTTTAGGGGCAGGTGAATTTGGCCTTTAAGATTTTTCTCTCTTTCCTTTGCCCACGATGTTTGCTACGTCAGCAAAGACTGACACCTGGTTGGTCTGGCAGGATGTCATGCATTATCCTCCATTGTCTTTTCTCCCTATTTTCCATCTGCCTCTCTGTCTTTGCCTTTTCCTTTAAATGCCCTAATGCTTTGCACATTACTGTAATTGGACTGTCTGTTCATAGTAGAACAGGCATATGTGACTATGACCTAGCTTGTAAATAATTAGCAAATGTGAATTCAGATTTTTACCATGGGGCATAGTGGTAAAGCCAATGCAGAGCCACCTCCTGCTGTTATTAAAACAAAGCCCTAAGGTCAGTGTTTAAGTCCCTTATACCTTCATGAGTATCCTTCCTACCAGTCTTGTAGTTAAAAGGACATTAGGACTTGCACTTCCACTCATCTCTTGGAAAAACAATTTCACTTTGAATGTTGAAAATAATTAAGTTCAGTTCCTTGTTATGAAAGTGGTTCCCACCTCTGCCTCAGAGAAGTTAACTGCCTGTCATAGGCAGGATGTAAACAATTCTACTGTCCTTTGTATTTCTGTTATAGCAAACCCCGTCTTTAGGTTTGAAGCGCTCTCCTTGCATTATATAAGTGAGCATGGGCACCTCATCCAGGATTGTGAGCTGTGTTGGGTGCCAAGGAACCAGAAATTGCTCCCATTATTATTAATTCCATTTAAGAACCCTTCCTAATGTGATCTAGGAATTAGATTTTTTAAAAACAGCACAAAGAGTGCTCAACAGAAAGGGTTTGTTTCATTATTCTCTATTTTTTCTGTTCTAAACAAGGCGAAAAGGATAGCAAAATATCTTCTCAAGGTTGCAAGCCTCCCAGGGCAAGTGTCAGACTCAGTGTTTGGCATCATCTCAGTTCCAATATACTTTACCAAGATGATTTTCTTTTACATTTGCCCAGAATACCAAGAGGCTCACTTCACCTTTGTAGTATTTTTTCCCACATAAATTCGTAAGGAATTTCAAAGGCACCCACTACAGTAAAGCAGTCTTTAGTTTTCACAGACATTCTTCTCTGCTTTCCTGTTCTCACATCATATACTTAGAGACAGGCTAAATCCTCCTCCTCAAATTAGCTATAGAGAAGTTTATGATAAGATGGTGTTGCTTTATGCACAATGGGTTTCCTGTAAGTTTTTTCTAACATTTGCTGCATTATTTTGGTTGCTTGATCCTTCAGAAAACTCTTGTACATTGATCAGAGGCACATTGTGATCTTTTTGCATGTTCTCTAAAAGAAAATACTTTTAGAACTTCTTACTTCCAGACAGAGCAAAAAATAAAACTCATTAATCATGTCCTGTAGAATGTCACTATTATAGATGCTGTGGAGAGTTTCCACAGTGGCATTAAAATATTCATATTTTCAGAAAACCAATTACAAGGTACAGTAAATCATTTAAATGTGTTATCGGTGATATTCAGAAAGCAGTGTGAATTTCTTCCTGTACACATAATTACCTGAGGCAACCACTTCTTTGCATGGTCAGTGAGGGGAAAATGATAGTTGATGGTGAAAAGAGGAACTTGCGTTTGCAGATACAATTTATGGCATTAAAATCACCATTTTTCAACTTTGACTTCAGGACTGGAATGTAGTCTTCACCTCAGTGGTTAGCAGAAAACAAGCTCCAAAATTCCTTTTAAAACCTTACCAATATCCTACTGAAAGTACGATTTGATTAGCATTCCCACTCCTTTAGTACCCCTGTCCATTTTGTCTGCACTTTCTGTGAAAACAAGACCAAAGAGAATTTTCCTAGCACTGTAAAAAGACACAGTTGCTTTGTTTTCTGACACAGGTCCTTTTCCTTAAGAGTATTCCTTAACTTCCACAATAATGTAAGTTAAAGAGGAACAAATTCTTTGACACCATTCCTCATGTTTTCAACTTCTTGTGTTCTAAATCCCTCTCTCACAGCTTGTCCTGTCACAATGCTGCCAGGTCACTGGCATTTGGCTTGGGGGAGATCGTGACCATTTTATATGCATGTAAGAAAATCCATGGTTATTGTCACCTTACTCCCTTCCTTAGGTCCACACCCCTTATGTATCTGCATGCCTTTCACAACTTACTATAAATATGGATTGCCATCTCTCTAGATTAGAGAATAGTCTTTTCTTGTGGTTTTGTATATTTTATAGCCAGGAACTCCAGGCAATACCATGAAAGAATGATATAACAGTAGGAAAAAGTCCAGTGGGTGCGTATTTTCAAGCCACTGCATACAGCTGAACAATGCTGGGTATGTGGCAGTGCAATTTTTGAACAAAAGCTGCACACATTTTCTCTGCCTAGTTTCTGCTAATAGTTACTATGGAAATGTAAATTTAATAATTAGTGAAGTGTTGGACTATAAATACATCTCTAGATGTTGTCTGAAGTTCCCAGTTTTGAAAGCAAAACTATCTTCAATGTATATAAATGCAACTGCATGTCTGAAACACAACACAAGAGATGTCCTGTCATCGTTACTGAGCCACTCTCTAGACAGCACTCCCAGACCTGAGTGAGAAGGTATGTTGGTTTTGGCAGAAAAGACAAAATCTCTCTCCTTCCTCAACCTCTCCTTGTTTTATTCCTTTCCTTGTCTTTCTTCTTTTCTATTGTTGCTGCCTTTCTTGTTTACTTTTCTTTTAGGTGGTTTCTTCTGTTCTGTTTGACATCTTTGTCTCAAATATCATTCTTTCACTCCTGTCAGAGAAACTCTGTGGAGTTAAACTGCAAAGCTGAAAAGATGGAGAAATATTTTTAAGCATACTTGTCTGAATTTAATTGGTTGTGCTCGACAGTCGCTCTAAATCTCCTTGTTGTGATAGACCTCCTTCCTTTGCCATTACTGACTTGCTCTTCACAATGTTCTTCTCTCACCCTGCCAGGCCTCCCAGAAAAATAATGGATGCTTCAAAGTACCACTGACCTTCTTTGACTATGGAATGATTATGCTGTACTTTCCAGAAAAACATGTCACCCAAGAGCCATAAGACAGCAACCTCTGATTACAACCAGGGTGATTCTCCTGTGTTTACACTGACACCAATTGTAAATAACCCCACTGAAATCAGTGAGTCAACGTCGTTTAATTGTATATATCTGAAATGAGAATCAAACCTCTGTGTTATTATCTCCACACATTCATAAAAGCTTCCTACAGACCCACTGCAGCTTAAAGTCTACACATGGCAGCTTTAATACCCATGGGCAAAGTTGTTACTTACAAAAGTTAACTGAAATTAAGTGTCTAAACAAAGCCAGGCTCTTTGAAGATCAGATAGTTTCCCGTTGCTTCACTTGTGATCAGTATTGCAAAGCACTACTGTGACCGTTATCAGCTGTAAAAAGGTACGTGGCTTTGCTTTTAGAGAAGAGTGCCTCATAACAGGGGTGATGCTTGGCAGTTTCTTGTGGAAATGTATTTGCAATGCATTAGCCCTCCACACACACACATCAATGCAACACATTGGGCTTGTAAATGCTATTCATGTACACATAATCTACCTTACCTGAACTGCATACATGCTTTGTTCTGCTCTACAAGGCTTGGAATCAAGCCACATAATGAATAACCTAGCACTGATTTCATGGGCAGAAACCAGGACTTCATACCTCCTATTTTTTTAAGCTGTTAAAATGATTTGATCAGAGCTTTTCCTACTGGTGTGTGTGCATTATTATATGCACACATATACAATTGCATTCACAAAGACACAAAAACACATGCATCCTTCACAGAGATTTTGTTGTTAACTTCAGTGAGAGACGCATTTCATCTGTGTGAAAGTGTGAACTGTTGACAGACAAGAAATAAATTACAGTGTTTTGCTCTTTGACCAATTTTCCTCTGCACATGCCAATGCATCACCTTTGGGAATGCCTCAACATAGGAAACCAATGGGCCCTCTGAAAGACAGATCGAAGTGTTTCAAATCAGCCTCCAAGGAAAATGTTCTCTCTTTCTTCAATATGGCAGAATTTCAACATCCAAATATCATTGTATTTCTGCCTAACAGGTATAATAGCTTATTTTTATTGTACCTCAAACCCTACAATGAACTTCATTTCACTTGCTACTAGGTTACTTTTAAAGTGTTTGTCTTAAAGCAGACAGCATAATGGATGTGACTGTGTACTACAAAGTCATCACTAGGAAGCTCATAGGTAAGTAGTTCGAGATTTGAAGAATTAAAATGACATTATTTCACACTTTAAGGACTGTATTTCATGTCCAAATTCAACAATTCAACAAATTAATCCTTCAAAGGACAACTGAATTACTATATTATTCTTTAATTTGACACTTGGTGACTGTTACATCAGAAATAATTAAAATAAGTCCACTGGAGCAACTAAATATGAAGAAATGGACAACTGTAATCCCTAAAATTTTCAAATATCAAATATGTCTTCAGTGTTGCAACATTTCACAGAGTATTTATAAATTTTTAAACATAAACAGAAACTATTTCAAGTACTTTTCATAAAATATCTTTTTACAGAAACACCGTTGGAATTTCTTATCATTATAAGCAAACAAACATTCTTAAAACTTCTTAAAGTTAAGGTACCATGTGTCTTCTCTGAGTTCGAAAGTGAAAGTAGGTGTGTCAGTAAATATTTCTAAGATTCCACCTAATCTGAATTAGGACTACATAGACATGGATATGTCAATTCCTGCTGTGCTTTCAGGATGAAAGGAAATTCCTATGGAAATAAGAGGTATGTAGGTACATTTGGATATGTTGGGTATAACCTTTCACTTCATGGGAAGACACAGGGGCAGTAGTTGTCCTTTGCATTGTGTGACTCATGGTACCATCTGCTTTGACTTGTGAACTTAGGAAATACTTTGAATTGCAATGTTAATGGTTCAGTAGTCCTTACTGTTACCAATGTTAGTATACAATGTCTCAAGAGCTTCCATATGTTTTAGGAACTGAAAAATCACCATTAAAATAACTATACATTTTCAGTGACAATAGTATATAGTTCTTGACAGATTGAACACTAGTATGTTTATCTGTCACAATTCAAGTGTTTATTCAATTTAAAAACAAACAACAATCTTCAAGAATATTTACTTAAAGTATTGCAAACAGCAGAAAGAAAAATAAGAGGAAAGAAAAGAAAAAATTTCGTTAGAAAAGAAAAAGACATTATTTCAGTGAATTCCACTGTCTTTCATTAACCATGATTGCACCCCTTCAATTGGTTCACTTAACTTGCTGTTTTAATCACTCATTTAACTTATTTAGACACAGTCATGTAAATTATAAGCAGTAAATCAGGTAACAAGTAATAATGACAGATAATGCAGTTACTTTATTTTATTCTCCATGCAATGCAATGATATGACTTTATCAGAGAAGGAAAAGAGCAACATTACCTGATTTGTCAATGATCTCTTTATACATGCAGTAAGTTGGGAGATTTGGTTTTGAGTCTGGAAGAACTGGCCCCAGAATCTTGAGACTGGAAACAAAGGTTAGCAGTGATCAACATCTATACACAAGAACTGGGGCCTAGTTCGTTATCTTAGTGTCATTTGTTCCAAAGAGGTGCAACAAGACAACTGTAACTCCAAGTGATTTTGCTCTAGAATTTTCCCAGTCCACAGCTGTGCACCTGAAAAAGTCAGAAGAATGTGTATAGGATTCTCTTCTGTGCACACGTACATGCATGGGTACACATGTACATAACCTGAACCAAGGCAGGAAAAAGGTCTGTGAGTGATAAAATACTGTCTTAACTTCTTTAAAGAGATAATTTTGTCAGTCAAATGCCTAAAGGAATTTCATCCTGCTATTTCAGCAGTGATTGGATTTAAGAATTGGTCCTGAGGAGTGTGTTCTCCCACCATCTTGGCAGTCCTATTCTATAAATATGTACCTCTTCTCTTATGAACTCTCAGGCCTGTGGTGTACCAATTCTGGACCATCCCATGAAAATCTATTGAAAACAAGTAGAAAAGGAAGACTGGGAAACCCAAATCAGATGTCTCTTTTTAAAGTCTAAGACACAAAGGTGTAGCCTGTATTTTTTACAAATATGCAGAATTTGTATCTATGTAATACCTATATTTTGTATTGAATGGCAGAATTGCTCAGGATGATCAATTCATACCTGTCTTCCTCTATTTTCCAACCACACGATGATGTACAATAGTTGTGTGAAGCATAAAAGTATCGCTTTTGAATAAATGATTTTAGAAAACTAGCAGTGAATTGTTCTTTGTCTACTTAGGCAAAGAAAATTATTGTGACGGTGCAAAATAAAACCCATAGTGGCATCTAGACCACAATGCTGATAATTATCCACTTTAAGAGAACATTATGTTTAAGCAAAATAGCAGTTGCTTACTCTTATAATTGTATTCACTCCACATATGCACGATCAATTAGAATATCCATTTGAAGACTGAAAAAGCCAACTACAGTTTTCAGACCAAAATGCTTTCAATTTTCCTTACATAAGACAGTAAGGTATATTTGAACATTTTCAGTAAAAACTGTTCAGTAAAACTTCCTTTAAAAAAACTTCAGCTATGACTAATTTCCTGCTTTGTTCAATGAATTAGCTTTTTCTGTATATACATGGAACTTTACAATTTAAAATTTACTTTGGTTTTTAGAATACCAGCCAAGAAATGGTAAAATAATTTTACATCCCTAAATAATTTTACATACAAGTTTATAAAGAGCCACTATTGATTCTTCTATCTCCATAAGATATTACATTTTCCTCTTTACTTTCCCAGACTTATATGTATAGCACATTTTTCTACACATAAATTTTCATTTCTCTCATGCTGCAGAAATGCCCACATAAAGTCCTTGAATACTGGCTTGAGAATATTATGACAAAATACATTCAAAAGTTTCTTTGCCTTGGAACTCCTGACATACACTGATAACTACAAGAAATCAGTTTGCTGGTGATATTCCAGAAAGGTTCACTGCATACCACAGAGAGATGTTTATTGCCTTTTAGGGCTGTCAGGAATATTCACCAGAACAGGTTTCAACCCAATTCTTAAAATCATTTCATGTTTGTGGTTCCAAGTCTCACTTGCTGGAAAAAAATCTGTGGCTGCTTTGATAAAGCTTTAGTAACATCAGTCTTCTGATGATGAAAGAGCAGAAAGGGATTCCTGGGCCTATGTATGTTTTTCTGCCGTTGTTTCCATGAACTAAAGACCTGAATTTCAAAGTCCCCTTCAGCAAGTCCCTACATAGTTCTCACATATTACAACTTCTGCTCCTACCATCAGCTGCTGTTTCAGGTGTCCGAACAAAAATCACCAAGGTAATT
Source organism: Callaeas wilsoni (assembly GCA_013398955.1). NCBI lineage: Eukaryota > Metazoa > Chordata > Aves > Passeriformes > Callaeidae > Callaeas > Callaeas wilsoni. The sequence continues at coordinate 113,245 of VWPU01012485.1, forward strand.
GAGAGCAAGTTTTCTTCTGGTCGCTTTGTTGAAGACCTTTTTGTTTAATTTATCTGGTGCTCAGATGTGCCATGTTCCTCCTATATTGTATCTGATAGCCCCAGCTATTCATTTCTTGTTCAGGACCATAAACAGAGCACCTTTCTTGACTTCATTTTACTTTGGCTTGAAGGCTAGATCTAAATGCTTCTTCCTATATAGAAATATTCAATAAAGGTCTCATCCCAACTACCTAAGTGAAAGCCTTTGCAAAACCTAATCATCCTTTTATCATTTCTTTTTTTTTTTTTTAATTGTAGTGTCTGTCTAGTGGTCAGTTTTGTAGTGCTCGTGTCCGTTGAGATTAGCACTGGAAAAGTCAGATTTTGACCTAATTTTTATGCCTTTTCAATCCTTTATTTCTCCACTAGTATTTTCTTCTCTACAAACTCATGTACAACTTAGTCATCTACATTTTCAAGATCATTCACAATCCGCTAGTCACTCAGTCACAACTGCCTTTTATGTTTTGCATTCAGTCTTTCTTCCTTATTGCTCTTCATGCTTGAGAAGACCTTCCAATAGCTGTCTCTAAATCTACTTCATTGTTGTCCTTCACATTCCCACTTAAATCCTCCTGTTCTGTCACATTTAGAAACACCTAATTTGAGTTAGGCCTGTTCAACTTCTTCAGTTTCTGCTGTCTAAACATTTCCTTGTGGTTTTTTGTCTGTATCATATGTTATCTTTCCTTTTAATTTCAGATTGCAATTACTCTACCACAGACACATTTTGTTCTGTCTTCCCACCCCTTCTCACATTACCATTTTATCCATGAGTGTGAGCTAACTTGATAGAGGCAAAAATTATTGATATTGAATCATGTCAGTTGCTGCATATAACTACTAAATCTGAAATTTATAACAGAAAGCTGTATTTCTATATTTCTTTTCCATGTCTCTCTTTTCTCTAACTTCTCTCCATTGAGTTTCCTTTTCACATTTTCGTCAACTTTCATTTAGGAAATTCCCCTCTGCTTCTGTCTCTTCCACCATTATTGCCTTGTGCTTGTTTATTTGTTTGTCTCAAATGAGTGTCCATTTATGTCTCTATTACATTTACATATTTTCTTCATTCTTTCCCTCCTATGCCTCTCTCCTCCCCCCTTAACCTCCTATCTTTCTTTTCCAATTCTTTTAAAAGATTCAACAGCTACACCTACAAAAAATGGAAACAAATTGAAGTAGTTCTTGACCTTAATACAAACACAGACATTCAGAAAAAAATAAGATATTTTTGCAATGCCTTTTTTCACTCTATGTTCTATGGTATATGTACTTGGATCAAGTTTCCAAACCAGTCTCACCTGATCAAAATGCAGACTATCTCATCTTCCTGCTTTTGGCTTCCAAAGAATCAAGTATGGAAAAGCAGAAAGAATTGCTATAAAAGAGACGTTTGAGAGGGGGGACCAATTGCTTCAAGTCTATTTCTTTTTGGTGCAAAGTGAGTTCCCATGATCTTGCAAAAGGTGCAGCACTGCATTTTCCTAAGAGATGGTGTTCCAAGATGGTTGCAGAATACTTTGTGAAACCTCATCCTTCCCCATCTATTTTCCTAGTTTTACTTCAAACTTCTTTTTTTTCCAATAGAGGCAAGCTGGCTAAAGCTAGCTAGAAGTAGATTTTTTCCCTCTGAAAAAAAAGTACATTTTTCTGTCAAAGACTAAAACTAATATATTTTTTCTACTTTTTTTTTCAATGAAGTAGAAGATTCTGCTGTTCTGCCAAGACAGACTTTAAGGCGATCATAGAATTTTTCCTTCCTCCAAATTGCTGAGAACTTGATTGATAATTGACATTTGTAATTTCCTTTTGCTAAAAACATAATTTTTATTGAAAACAGCCTTTTCATCAGGTTTTTTTTATAATTTGATAATCAAGCTTTTAGACTAGCTAAAGAATCAGGCTGTGCAATATTTTTTCTGCTTACAAACTTTTTTTTCATTTTTTATCTGAAAGAATTTGCAATCCCAGTTACAATATGTGATCAGAACAATCACTGTGAGAGTATACTGAGGACTAAGAAGCAGGCTTTGGAGCATGTGAAGTAGCTAAGAAAGTGCTAATGGAGGAGTGTTTAATGGAAACAGCATACAAAATCTGTAAAAAAATCCCTTTATTAATGTTTCTGCCCCCAGAAGACCTTTTTTCTCTCTGTAATACCATTTACGGCGATCTGTTGGGGGTTTGAGCTCTAACAGATGACTGCTGATAACTCAGTGTGGTGATTTCAAACATTGTCAACTTCAGCTCTTTGTTTCCTTTCTTCTATTGAAGGCTGTGACTACCATCACAAAGGCATTAAAAAGCAGCCTGTTCCTAGCATCAGCCACTCCAACATGCAAGGCTTCAAACAGCCTAAACTGCCTCTGAAGGGATGATGAAACACTTTTGTGAGCTGCTACAGGTAAGGCGAGCTGGCTGCTTCCCAGCAGCCAGGAGGGCTGCTGTGATAACTTCCAGCAGAAGGTTATTGTGCTCCACAGGACCACCGTGTCCCGGATACTACATCTCCTTGCTCAGCAAACGTGATTCAGAGCCTGCACGCCACATCCACCTCAACAGAAAATTTTCTGTGATCAAGCTGTTTGTCATACTGCTTGTTTTGTCATACAGTATGTTTTGTCTCAGTGTATTTCCATATAAAATAGTACAAAATAAGAAAATGAAAATTACAAAATGTACTGAAAGGATTCACAATGCGTGCTGCTGTGCAAATTTGGACTGTGATTACAGAGTTTTATGAGAACATAAAACCAGTTCAGGGTCACCATAATAATGATGCTGCCAGTTCTTTAATTGCTCTGCTTTACATTAATTCAGAAAGTGGTTGAATTAGACCCTCGTGTTGCATCATGAGGCAAAGCCATTGGACCTCGTGTTACATCAATGAACATAAATAAACTCTCCACGGAGAGTCAGGGTGTGCCTGAGAGCCTTCAGTGCCGCCTCTGGCCCCTGGGAGAGTTTCTGCTTCCTCTGGCCCGTGCGGTGTCACTTCTCAGTGCTGCCTGCACAGCTCCCTCCTCTCCCTTCTGGCTACAGGAGAGGACATGCAGGGGACCTGAGCACTTGCTAGGATGTTCCAGAGTCCTGCTTTGTAGATTTGCCATGCTCCTGGGCAAGGAGTGCTGTGTCATTTTGTAGCTCACCTTAGAAACACCTGTCTCCAAAGAGGTTAAGGCAACTGCAAGTCAACGTAATTTCCAAGGCAAATTACTTGAGGAAAGGAAACAACATCTACCGCATTATTTGATCTCAATAGCACAAATGTAAAAGCTCTTGAATGTTAAAAAGGTTTCACAACATTTTAAAGAATTGCTCACCAGAAAAGCAAGTTTGGAAAACTTTTTCTTGCAAAATAAAGGCTCTCCATTGCCAGCATGCTGACAGTTTAAGTGTGCTTCTTCTCATGGTGGTTTATTGCTAGTGGCACTAATGGTTGCTGATCCACCAGTCAATATGCACAGCACGTTTCTCTTCGACAGTGGCAGCCACATTAAAGTTTGGCTCATATATGAATTTTTATGTTACAGAGAAAAAAATAATTCCAAACTACTGTATACTTACCTTATTCTTCACTTCAGAAAAGCCAATGTGCAAAAAACACATAAGCAATATCCAGTGCTGCATATTAATTAATAACCAGAGAGTTATTTTCTTCCTTAATATTTTATATGAAAGCACTATGAAGAAAACAGCTTACTAATCAAATAACATTTTCTATCACCCAGAGGAGAAATAAAAACTGTCTTAATGTCTACTCCATCTATTGAAAATTTAAGATACTTGCCTTTAATTCTCCAAATACTTTTGTAGCCTTGCAGTGAATATCTGCATCACAACATACCTAATTATTCATGCTTTTTCTCAAGCCATTGCAGGTCCTTCACTTAGCTCCAGAAGTCCTGTATCTTGCCACAACCATCCTGCCCTACTCTGAGTCCAAGGCTGCAGTACTCTTGCCCTGCTGACATTGTGGTAAGATGGCAGCCACAGATTTCCCTCATTCCTACCATGAACACAGCAGTCCAACTTGATGCTGCCAAACTCAGGAGTCTGACCAAAATTATATTTTGATTTTCAGCAAATACACACTAACTTCAAGAAAGTGTAAGAGAAACTGGAGCTATTACATATAGGTAGGTATTCATCTTTTTCTTCTTTGATCATTAGAATAAGTAATAATTTAATATTTGTTATACTCTTGAACAACAGAACATGAAATAATTTATATGATTAGCTGATAAAGAAATTATGGACAAAGTATTTAGAGAAGAGAAGAGTAGAACATACTTTTCCTAACTGAAAATCTACCTCATATGTTTCAGTGATGGAAAATGTGTCTCATTATCCCTGCTTTTGACTACTAAGGCAAAAATCAGAAGCTTTAAAGATAATCTACCACCCATTAAGGAAAAAATGTAATAATAATCACTTAACCCAGATGACTGGCAGAGTAAAATTTTGCAGATCTAGTTTTAATCCTGAGGGAATCACTTTTCCCTTTTTGACTTCTCTATACTGTCCTAGTTGATGTCACCCCAGGCCTCTAAATCCATCTGGCCTATAGGTGAATCTATCACTGCTATCCACCATTTGTGACAATTTTATAAAAGTTGTGGTGTATATATAGGAAGAGCGAGAAAAACCTACATAAGTGAATTCTGGTTGACTTTTTGTTACTGAAGAACCAAGAATAACTTTATTACTGACTCTTCCTGCTTTCTAAATAGAATAAAAAGAAACAAATGAGAAACATTAATTCTTTTGCTCTTCAAAGACACATTCTTGAGCAAAGTAAAATCCTTCTTGGATCAACAGCTTGGAATGGAGAACAAAAATGGTGTTTGCAACACTTAATTATTTTTTTACATTGACCTTGTCACCACTAGGAATCCTTGTTTGGTGAATTCCACAATTTTACTTTTTCTGTTGTGTGTTTTCCTGTTAGGAGTTCTTCCCAGATTTTCAGAGGAGTGACTCAAAATGCATAAATCTAAAACAAAAAAAACCCCAACCAAACAAAAACAAACAACCATACAAAAACAATCAAACAAAAACAAAAACACACATGTACACACACCAAAAAAACAACTATAAAAAACCAAAACAAAACCAAAAAACACACAAGGAAAAGACAAGCTGCCACTTCATTGCCAGGCTTCTCAGTTGCTATTCTCTAGCGCCCTCCAAGCTGGCCATCAATGCCACTAGCAGTGAAAGTGAGACCTACAGGGTTGCTGATGCTAGCACCTCTGTGTCAATTGCTGTAATATCCAGTGCCCTTGGGATGAGAATATTTTTCCAAGCTGCAAGCCATTAATGCCACTGTTAAGTGTCCTCCTCAAAAAGCCATTGACAGAAAAAAGAGAGTGCTCTTCCTACAGCCAATAAACATAAAATGCAGCATATGGGAAAATTAGATAATTGCAAGAACAGAGAGACACTTTTAAAATATGATTTAACCCCTTGGGTATCTAGCATAAGTACTGCACTTGTGAAGAAAAGCAAGAACTGGGATTCATCTGAACATATGTAATATCAAAGCATTTGTCAAAAATTTTGCATAGAAATGGGCACACCTGAGGTTCTGTTTATGTAAACTCTTCAAGATGTACAGTATCTCAAAATCACAACCTGTATTTAAAAAAAAAAAAAAAAAAAGAAGAAACATCCTAAAATACTGGTGCTGTTAGCTACCTTCCTGTGATAATGTTCTTAATTTTTATTTTCTAAATCAACACAAACAGGACTGAATAGTCACTTGGAGGATAACCTAATCTCAGGTCATTTCCTTTCACTGGAGAACTTCAGGATGGAGTGGTGGAAAAATATAGCAAGGAAGTTCTTCAGGCTACAGGTGAGAGGTAGGTGGAATTGCCATTACCTTTATCCACTAAGATTAAAGTATACTTGTTGCATATTAATGCACAGTAAGTAATTATGCCACAGTTCATTGACCATGAGAAAAATCCAATTTTGGAAAAAAAGCAAAATTGTTTCCAAGTTCCTCCAGCAATATAAGTTTACAGCTGTGTGTGACAAATTGCATATCTATCTGAGCCTTCTCTTAAATCAATCAGTGGCTTTTTCAGTTATTTTGAACATTGATATAAATCAAAACACAACTGCTTTTATCTATATTCAATGCTGCAGACACAATGTTGATAAACACAATATACAATCTGGATTGAATAACACTGATTCCTTCCTTTCATTCTCACTCTTCCCAGAGAAAAGAATAAAATGTTGGTTCCCGCACTAAAAACAGTAAATACAATGGGATGGATTAAGAAAGAAAGTCTTTGTCAGAATATCTTTATGATTTATTAAGTAAGAGATGCTTTGATCCGGAATATTGAATAATAATAATGCATTTACCAACATCAGAATTTTTTATTAATGAAATGTATATAATAGAAAGTAATGAAAAATGTCATTATGCAATGCATTATGAAGTTACAAAAAGACATTACATGAGGGATAAACATAAAATTAAATTGAGTGATAAGCTGCATGATGAAGTTTAAGTTGAACTTAGATCTTCTAAACAATGGAAATTAATATACATCATGAGCTGAATATTTTAATATAAATTTAGTAAGAACATTTATTAGGGACACAGAAAAAAATTCCTTTTTCATTGTTGATAATGTAAATTTTATATACATTTTTTAAAGAGCTCTTAGAGAAAAAAATCCTAAATTAATGTCACAAAATATGAATCTGAAATTGAACTGAAAGAGGGTAGGTTTAAATTTATATTATAAAGGAATTCTTTCCTGTGAGGGTGGTGAGACACTGGACCAGGTTGCCCAGAGAAATTGTGGATTTCTGGAAGTGTTCAAGGTCAGGTTGGATAGGGTCCTGGGCAACCTGCTCTAGTGCCTGGCATCTCTACTCATGGCAGAGGGGCTGGAATTAGGTGATGTGAGAGGCCCTTTCTAACGCAAAACTTTTTATGATTCCATAAATCCAAATTCTACTTTACAAATAAAAGCACTGGAAGTGCCTTTTTTTCTCTGCAAGCCATCCTTAAACCAGATGTTTCTGTGAAGAAATTTTCTTTTGCGTGTATTGTCCTATAGTTTTCTTCTTCAAGATTTCCTGCACATTCCCCTGAAATATTTAGAATAGACCGGTACTGGAAACAAGACACAGGTCTTGATAGCCTGTTCCTTTCTTGACAGTTCATTTCATCTGTGCTGCATCATTGTCTATCAGTGCATGGGACAACACCAAAAAGTATGTAATGAGCACAGGATGTATTTCTTGCTGACATTCCATGCATATCCTCTGCAGCTGTCTCTGCAACTGCCTGTAACACAAACCTGCTATATCACACCCCTTAATTGCTTCTGCATTGGTTAAAATTACAATTATGTATGGCTAGTAGGATGTAGCTGAACTAAAGTCTTATGAAAAAAATTCTCACAGTGAAGGGGAGAAAGGAAACAAAACTCAGATAGGAGTCTCAGATCTGTTGCTTGGGCTCGTCTCAATTTAAATACATAAGAATTCCTGGATTAAGTGAGAAGCAATGGATGTGTAAAAAAATGTTATGATCAATAAAAAATGAAGGTAAAAATCTCCTAGATGGGAATAATTGCAGCACTGGAATCTATATGGAAAAACAATCACAATCTAAACAATGTTTAGACATAGTTATGATATGAATAAACTTTCCCGGTGCTATCCAGGAAAACAATTTACTTTTCAAAAATGTTGCTGGCTGGAATTCTCCAGTTCTAAAATTAACTAAAACTTTCAAATCAATTATTACCCACCAGCCATCCAGATGCCTTAGGGAAATGGAAACATGCATGCTGTTCTGATAAATCAGGTAGTAACTGCAGGACTGACAGATCTGATGGAAGTTATTATGATTAGCCTTATCTATATTTCCTTTTTTATTACAGCCATTTGCTTCTTCAAGAAAATACTCCTGTCTGCCTGCAGCATAGCTTAGAGCTACAGTAAAAGTAATCTGTTTTTTCTCACCATACACAAGCAGACTAACTCAACAGTCATTACACAGAACAGACATGGAGAACAGAAACTCAAAATGTCACATCAGCAATGTCACATTTTCAATTTCTGTAAATCCTTTTGAACAGGACTTCTACAGACATTAAAAATAGCCAGTTAGGGGCTTATGGCACCCTTTTAAACTGCATCCTAGTAGTTCATACTGTTTTCTAGCCTATCAATAATTTTCCAACCTAACAATAATCAGTTACTGCACAGCCAGTGTATAACAAGCATTTACAACGGTGCTGTGTTATTTCATCTAGAGTACCCCAGGCTAGAATGCTAACAAAACTCATGGGAGAAAAACAAAGCAGAAAGCTCTTGAAATCCTCCTGATATTGCTATCAGGAGGCAGGTGATGCTCATTATCCATTTCAGTTGTGTGAATTTGAAAGCAGCACAGGGGAATAGCAAAGATACCACAGTTACCTTTACAAGGACTCAATCACCTTTGCATGGTGCCCAACATCCAAAGGGACCTAAGATTTACTCACTCTCTACCTCTTCTCATTCTGTTTATTTGAAGCAGTCATTAAGCCACTTGTTGTCAACCTTTTATCATCAAGATGCAGGAAGGATCCTGTACTGCCTCTCTTTCTTGGCATCCCCCCTGTCACAGCCGGTGAAGAGCATCCTGTGACCCCAAACCTCCAAAAATCCTAGAACACTTCTTCAATGCCTTTTTCCCAGGAAATCTCTCTAATCAGTTCCACACTTTAACTTTGCCTTCCAGTTGCCATAGTCAAACCTTATGAGATACTCCATTGTTTTACATAATTCAATAGTGAGAAATAATTGGCATTTTTGTATGACCAAATTTTGTTTCTATTAATCATACTTCAGAAGGACCTTCTGTATATTTTTTTATTTTAGTGATACTGAAAACTCCCAATTTTTCACAAAAAATGCATTAAGCATTTTCTTCAATATGAAAGATGACTCATTTTAAAATATTGTTTTACTCTGTAACATGATTTGGGAAGTAATCAGCCACAAATGGATACTGACTGTCACAGTCTAGTTTCTGCTGCATTGACTTCCACTCTGATTTGAATAACCTTGATTCCTACTGAAGCCAAATGGAGAGTCAAATTTTCAAATCCTTGAAAAATCAGGCCACATCTAAGAGTGCTGATACTCTCTAATCCTTCCTGTCCTTTCTTGCTTCTTCAATTCACAAATAGTATAGCAATATCTTTGAACATACTCTGTAGATTTTCTGGTGATTAGTTCCCCAGTCACAGTATTTCCTCTGGTTATATGTCAACCATGGACTAGATCTGAAGTGTCAGTACAGGAGTGACAAGTAATAGAAATATGTGGCAATGTTTGGCATCCATAAAAATCAATTAACATGCATGGTGGTTTGACCTTGGCTGAATGCCAAGTGCCTACCAGTCATGCCGGCACTCCCCTCTCCTGCTGAAGAGGGGAGAGAAAAAGAATTAAAGGCTCCTGGGTCAGGATAAGGACAGGGAGAAATCATCCATTGATTACTGTCACAGGCAAAACAGACTTGACTTGGGGAATTAACTGAATTTATTACCGATCAAATTGAAGAACAATAATGAGAAGTAAAAGCAAATCTTAAAAATACCTTCCCCCTTCCCTTTCCTCCTTCTTGGGTCAACTTTATTCCCAATTCTCTACCTGCTCCCCTGCAGAGATGCAAAGGGATAAGGAATGGGGACGGTGGTCAATGCATCACATGTGTCTGCTGCTCATTCCTATTCAGAGACAGGAGTCCCCTGATCCAGCAGGGGTCCCTCCCATGGGGGACATGAACTTCCTCCCGTGAACTTCCTCCATGAAGTTCTCCAATGTGATGTCCTTCCCACAAGCTGCAGTTCCTCACAAGCTGCTCCAGCATGGATCCCCCACAGGATCACAAGTCTTGCCAGCAAACCTGCTCCGGTGTGGGATCCTCTCTCTGTGGGGCCACTCCTGTCATCTTTGGTGGATTGTGTCTGACTGAGACAGAGTTCATTTCCCCATGGCAGTACTCACAGTGCTGTGCCGTGCACTGGTAGCTGGAAAGGTGCTGATAACACACCAGTGTTTTGGCTGCAGCTGAGCAGCACTGGCACAGCATCAGCGCTGTCTTCCCAACTTTCCATCCCCCCACCAGAAAGATGGGCAAGGCAAGATCCTGGGAGGGGACACAATTAGAACAGCTAACCCAAACTGACCAAAGGGATATATTCCATACAATATGATGTTGGCTCAGACATAAATGCATAGAAATGGAGGAAGAAAAGGGGGGCATTCATTATTTACAATATTTGCCTTCTTGAGCAACCACTACACCTGCTGAAGCCCTTCTTCCCACTAAGTGGCTGGACAACACACACTGCTGGGAAGTACAGAATAAAATCCTTAGGGTTTTTTCCTTTGCTTCTGCATGCAACCTTTTGCTTTAGCAAATGATCTTATCTCAACCTATGAGTTGTCTTCCATCTTATTTTCTCTCTACTGTCCAGCTGAAAAGGGAGAGTGGTAGAGCATCTTGGTGAGCAGGCATCCAACCACAGTCAATCCTCCACAGTCCTTTTTGGTGCCCAACATGAGGCAAGACAACGGCAGTTTTATATTAAACATGCTATAGGTAATTATCAGATAGAATGTACATGGAGTTTGTCAACTGCAGTGCTTATCGCTTTACTTTGCTGAGTTTGGGAACAGACAATTAATACAAACAATGGCTCTGTGCTTTGCCCTTACATTGAAAGCCTTGCTGTGTTGGGGGAGCTATCTTGAGGAGATGATGAGTGAACATGTCTCTCTCCCTCTACTCAGGATTGATGCTAATGGGTTTTTTATGCAGGCTCCCATGATCCTTGTTCTTGCTTACATGAGATTTTTAATACTATTGTTTCATACTGCTAGCATATTACAGGGTTTGAGGAATATAGTGTCGTCCTGGTATAAGACAAAACTAATTTTGGGTGAGAAGATACCATGATGTGTCCTGAAGTGGGCAGAATGTGGGTGGCAGGGTGTGTGGGAGGATTTGGGCAGGTTCCTAGGGCGGTTATCATCTCCCATTACCTAGGACTTAACACCTGAACAGATGATCAACCCTGACAAATTGACATGTCAGCCGCTAGAAGGGTGCCTTGCCTACCCCAGTGAAAACCAGCAGCCTCCAGCACTGCACTGGGGCCTGGCCTGTGCCTATCCAGGCACAGTTCAGTACTCTCAAGGGACTGTAGTTGAGGCAGGAACGCAAACTGCATTTGAGGGCACTATGGCTGAGATAGGGATGCAAACAACAACAGCTACAGTGACTGCTGAAGAAGGAGGAGGAGGAGAATCAGGAAAGGAATGATCTGACCAAGTCAGTTCTTCAACAAAGAAATTGAAGTAGTGAGGCAATTCAAAGAGAAATTCGGTAATTATCCAGTCCCTGAATTTATAGGAATTCTATGACTATTTATAGCAGCAAAGCTGGAAATTGCTAGGACAACTACAATGCTTCTGAAATTGTCTCATAATCTCACTTGGAAAATAACTCAGCTAAATAGTAATTTTTATATCTTATGGTGTTATCCTATCTTAGTATCTTCATATATGATATGGCTGCCAAAATAGCATGTGAAAATAAATAGTCTCTGTCAAATATACCTTCAAATCTTGTTATCAAATTTAGAGCAAAATACTAAAATGCCTGAGGAGACTGGTATGAAACACACACTTCAACTTTTTTTTATTTTTTTAATGAACTAAACTTTTATATGCTATTTACTTGAAGACAGAGATATGACTGATGTCAGTCATTCTCAGATTGGTTGTAGCACTTCAAATGTCTTCTGCTGAAATGCTTTTGCATCTAGTGACTGTGATGTTCATCTGATACCTATGAACTCTGGACAGCATTGCAACATACAATAAGGCCTGTGGAAAGCCAGAAAAACCACTACTGCAGAAGTTGCATCTGTGCTGACATTGTATAAGAAAGGAAGTATGAGAACTCTGCATTGATAATGAGTACAGAACCCTGAATATCAGCAGCCAGTAGTTAATAAAAATTCAGAGTTTTGTTTCGAGTCCATTGGAAGCTGGATGACAGAAGAAGCTATGACAGCAGGAAGAGAAGCTGTCAAAGGAGCACCAATGTGTAATGAGAGAAGACATTTCAGAAAATAGAATATGCCTCCATTTCTGCTTGTCAGGATTCATCGGGGCTGAATAGGTCTGAATTCACTGCTCAAAATGGACAGTGTACACTGATGACTAGTAGCAACCAGCCGTTGTTCAACTACAAATTCATATTGGAATGGAATGCATGACCAAGCACTTCCAGAGCACGATGTCCGGTTGCATAAGACTCTCCTTTCATGGTGATTAACATGATTGTCAAGCATTCACTGGTACTGGCACTGTGGCCCATTTACAGTGGAAAATGTTTATTGTTGAAACATCATTTCTCCCATTTTTATAACATCTGCTCAAAAAGGATTAGTGCTTCCTTTTTTTTGGCTTACAAAATTAATGTGTCCCTTGGAGTAAATTAATTATTGGGAAAATATGGAAACACGCAAAGAAATACATGGAATGCTTCCTAACACTAGACATCTATGGACAATTACATATGTCAGGAAAGTGCCATTTGATCTAAGTATAGTGTAAATACAATTTAGTTTTGCATTGTGTCTTTCAAGTAGAAGTCAAGAAAATACATGTTCTTCTATCTCTATGTTCCTTTAAAAAACCTGTCTCTAGTGAATCAGAGCTAGAGATTCTTGGAAGGTGAATGTCTACAAATAAATGTATAAGATGCTTTTTTTCTGGAAGGAAACCGCCAAGGCTAATTGTTCTAATATGCTGAATGACATTTTACAGACACACCACAAAGACGCATGTCCTAAATACCCAGATACAAAATATTTCCCTCCCAAATCTCACATATAGACCTTAAAATGCTGTTGCCTTACCTAAAATTGTTTATAATCTGAGTCCTGCTACAAAACCTAATGAGAGATATAGAGTAAAACTCGTGCTAATTTTGTTGTTGGCCAAGCTCTAAGATCTACATTGTGTCTTGTCTCCACCATGAGTGAGCAGAGAGCAAGCCCCTCTGCATTAGGTTGGAACTGCACCTGGAGGCCTGTGCAATGCACCAAATCAGCTCTAACCCTGTTAGTTCAGTGCTCCCACACAGGTTTACAAAGGCCTCTGCAGAGCTACATGTGATTTTGTACTTGTGTTTTTGTAAAGCTTGTACCTCAGCTTGATTAAAAGACATACTGCAATATCACTGAATCTCAGCATAGCCATCTTCCACCCCACAGAGAAAAATTAGATATAGAAGCAGCCCAAGCACTCTGGGGACTCCACGGAATTCTCCCTTCTAACAAGAGGTAAAGGAAATGATAGGCTTATAAACTGCAAAGACTGGGTGAATATTTGGGTAGCCATATGCTCTCTTTCATCTGTGATAAATGAATATGAGACATGCAACTCCTTTGTTTGGGGGAGAAATATTTGGGAAACTTTGGATTTGAATCATCTTATAGAATAAGCAAAAGGGTCCAAGAGAGTCAGCAGTGAATAACAAAGCACAAAAGACTGCAAGTTCAGAAAAGAACCAGTTGGAAGTTAACATATAACTTCTAACAGGAAAATCACCAGAGCTCTTCATGGGCTGGTCCTAGAAAAGGCCAGACACTCCAAAATGAAGAGTAATGTGGTAAGGTCTGAATTCCATCCCTCTGAGGGATTCTGGACTCTGTAATCAGAGGCACAGCTCTGACACAGCCCAGCCATATCCTTGGCTCAGGCTGTCAAGGAAACTGTGAAGCTGCGAGAAAGAGAACTCAAGGTATGTAGAGCAGCAGCAAAGATAAGCAAGTTAAAACTGTCCACGTGGTGAGACAGGTTGTTAGCAGTTAAAGGAGAAAGTTCAAGAGGAAAAATATGAACTTTAGAAGGTACAAAATCTTAAAGGAAAACCCAAGGACTCGAAGAGAAACAGCTCGTCACCTCTGAGCATGCACTCCACTGAGTAGTGAAGTCCAGCCTGTAATCATTGCCACCTTGTAGTTGTCTTAGCCACTAAATAATGATTCTTACTTGTAAGTGTATCCTATTTGCAGCCTCTTTGCATATGGTAAGAGGTGCCTGACCCAGAAAATTACAACTGACAAAAAGAAAATGAGCAATTAAAAACAAACTTAGGATGAGGAATAGGCACAACTGAAAACAACGTAAATAAAATATGACCATGAATAAGCGATGGATGTGTGCCTACAGCCTATTTAGCAAATGCTACCAAGAGAGAGATTGCTGTGACTCCCTGCTGTGCATGTTCTCTGCAACACATGATATTTATTCAAAAATAAGTATGCCCCATCAGGAGGTGGATTTCCAATGAGTACGAGTAATACCAAATAAAATCAGCATTGCATTTCAGCTTTTCATATACATGAATTGTTATTCTGGTATTAGCTATGTCTGCACTGCATTTGCAGATTGACATCACAGTATCTTATACTGTACTAATTAGTCTGAATGTTTGTGGCAGTCTAACAGCAGAAAAGTGGGGCCTTTTTTCCAGCAAAAGCAGACAAATTCTGCCTATGTCCATCTGCTGAGTACAATGATACTGCAGCCAGACTTCTGCTAATGTTTAAATAAAGCCTGCATTGCTGTATCTATACTGCAAATAAACTGTTTTGCTCAAAAAGGGGACAAAGATCACCAAAAAGACTGCCTTAAAATAAAGCACGGAATGCATCTGAGAATGTTACTGATAAACAGAAGGTTAGCAGCAAAGGATTTTGAGACAGACTGCTGGCACACTACAGACGGACCCCAAGGAATGAGTGCCACAGTGACACAGAGAGAGACTCAGACACCACTTTCTGTCTCAGACTTGTGGCAGAGGAAGAAGACAGGCTCTCACACACTCTCAGAAGCTTTTCTGAAAAGGGATAGTATTAAGCCTTGAGTTCCAGCCTTAAGGAAAACACTTCATAGAATCATGATGTCAAGAAGAAAATAACAACAATCAACAAATCTTATTATTAAAAGAAACTATACAAGTAAGATGAAAAACAAACAAAATTCAGAGAAGAGCTAGGAAGACTACTGAAGCCACGCTACTTGGAACTTGTCCAGATGGTAGGATTTCATTTTTAAAAAAACAAACAAACAAACCCCAGTATAGCTACTTCATTTTTAATAACCGTCCCATTTTCCCCTCACCATTAAGCTAATTGGATTGATTCTGCATAACGATTAGCCACAGTTCTTTCCTTTCCATCTTTGGACCTAGTCTGGTTTCCACAGTGTTCTCCAAATGCTTTCCAGCCAAAGCTGGGATCCAGTGCTCCCTCCTTGTTATCTTTGAATAGTCAGCCACTCTGGCACTGGTTTTCTAAATTTCCATGTTTTTATCTAGTTCTTTCTCTCATCTTGTAGGTTACAACCTGCTGACCTCTTTAGCAGTTGGATAGAATGATGAAATGCTCCAGAAAAAGTAAATGTATTGTTTTAGTGATAATCTTTGTCTGGCACTTTATACTAAGAAGGAATTTAATTAATAATAGCACAGTTTTCTCTATAAAACAAACTTGTTTGCTGAGGCAAGAGTTTAAATTTATTTGGTTAGCAGACAGAAAGAAATAAAGCAATTTAAATTTGGGTTCTCTTGACATAAGGAGAAGGTTTTTAGATGAACTATGTTTTATGTTTTTCTCTCTTCCACTGTTTTCTGTTATTCTTCACTCACTGCTTCAATTCTTGTTAAGCTGTCACTTAGCATTTTTTCCCTCTGGAATGACAGCAGGACATGCTGCTTACACTGGCTAGACAGATGCCTACCCCAGAGAGTGAGTATATCAGCTTCTGGACTGCACAGCCTGTACCAACATGGTGTGTATTCTTGACATTAGATCTTTGGCATTAATGTGTGTCGGTGACAAGCTCATTAGCAAATCAGGTGGTGCAAAAGTTATGTAATGAAAATAACAAAGAGCTGATTTTACCCCCTGAAAATAAATTAAAATTAAAATTATTTCTGGTTACTGTATAAATAGTTGTCTGATAAATAAAATCAAAAAAAGTTCCTGCAGTGATATTTAAATTGTTAACATTTTCTTATAAACCCAGAATTACTGAAAAATACTTACAGTTTAGCCGTATTTTAAACAATATTTAACAGATGCCCAATTATTGCCATTGAAGTGCTTAGAGCACCAGCACAAATACAACTTTTGCTGTGGGAGGTGATATTATGTCTTCATAAGGTTTTACGTTTCTCGAGTCTTAGAGGAACATTTCACAGGACTGAAACTTTGAAAAGATGCAGTTAACCTGCTTACAGCAGCATACAAGTCGTCAAGAAGAATAAAGTTTCTTTGCCAGTGTTCAAGCTATAAGGGTGGCTGCAGGATGGCTGCACTAATTTCATCCTAACCTGTTTCCCCCTAAGTGCAGACATTACTATTATGTCATTGTGGATCCTCATTCCCCACTTTAACTCCTGCTGTCCATTCAGTGTCAGTATGGCAATACCTTAACCAAGACTTAACATTTCTCAAAGGAAAGGAAGAAGACAAAACCATCCTAAGCTCTTTTGAAGGACTGTTTTGATGAAATGCAAATAATTATACAAGATATAAGAGAATTTATGGCAAAGGGTTCAATTTCACACTCAGAGTAACTTTGGATTAGGTGGCATCCCAGCATATGCAGTGACTTTATTGTAGATAAATACAATAATATATAATAAATACAGGTTTCAGCTGATCCACCACCAGTTTGGTTGAAATCACCACACTTACATAGACATGGGGTTAGATCCATCTGATGCACCATTATAAAAGTTTAAAATACAGATATCTGCAACTATGTTGGACTTGTAAATTTTACTGTTTATGGAGGGGAAATAGGTTCTTCTGCGGTGTGATTCCACCCATCCTAAAGCATGCTCACAAAATAGATCAGAAAACTTGCAAGTGCATCTATTTCTCTAATGACTATTATGGGAGTCAAGGCTGACTACATCAAAAACAGTTACATTACATTAGTTATCTCTAAAATCAGCTGTGATTAACCCCACTCTGGTGTCTTGACGCCTCAGTCAATGGAGAATTATTGAAGTTAATTTGCATGATGGTTTTGTTTTGCATTTCCACTTGGAGAGTGTGGCAGGACATATCCTCCCCCTCTCTCCCACTGATAGTTCATGCAGATATGGAAAAGATAACCCAGGGGCTGAAAGGCCCAGCAAGGGGTCTTCTCTGGCACCAAAAGGGCTCAAGTCACAGCTAAGAATCAACATCTTAGTCTGGAGAGCAGATGTGGAAAGAGATAACAGAGATACTCTTGACTGAGAGACACTGTTTTACAAACTATAAAAGATACAGGAGTTATCACGGAAGCAGAAGCCTTCTACACACACACCCCGAGAGTCTGGGAGACTTCTCCCCGGAGTTTGGACGCAGATTCCGCGATTACTTTCCTGGGAATTGAGGGAAAGGATCTCAATGTGTGCCCCACCAACAATTGGATGGTAAGGTACATTGGATCCTAAGTTATATTATTTCTTCGCTAGACGTAAAATTAATGGTGCCTTTAACCTTGCGCTGTATATACCTACTAGTAGTTTCTTTTTATTCTTATTCCTGTGTAGTATATAGTTTGTTTTAAGTCTTATGTCTGTTTGTTTTGTGTCTATTAAATAAATAATCCGTTCTATAATAGACCGAATCAGCCATTATTAAAGAACTTGTGAACGAAAGTGGGTCTTGAGGTGCTGGCCACCCGAATAAAGCTACTGCCTGCTGCCAGAGGCCTGGGCAAAAGGCAGAGACTTAGCTAAAACACTCACATCCATTCTTAACAGAGAGCAGACTGCTTCAGGTTTTTTACTTGTTTATGCCATGGCCAACCAGCATTATCTGTGTGCCATGGAAAAACACACTGTCCTACCTTACTGCCAGTTGGAGAACGTGTGAATGGAACATCTTCAGACTTCAGACTACACTGTAATGTGAATTTAAAACAGCAAAGATCTGGCACAGTTCTCATTTTATCCTAGTTGATTCTCTCCTCCTGAGGCTCAGGTAGGTTGTCAGCCTTCAAAGGGGATGAGATCCATTTAAAGACTGTGACATTGCAAGTGTCAGAAAAATCGCAGATTCTACTTGAAACCAACATTTTTAATTACATTTGGCATTCCCATGCATATTGCTGTCACTTCTCTACCACTGATGGCAATAGTCTAGGGAATGTTCAACATAATTAAAAGCTTTCATTTCTAACACAGTCCGTGACTTCTATGTACTTTCAAATCTTAGGAGTCCTGTACTGAGCAAAGTGGAATGGAAACTATAGGAGTCTTGACACCTCAAACACCACATAGAAAGTAAGATTCTGCCCAGGTACTGCCAAAAAGTGTCCGCCAAAACAAATCATCAGGAAGCAGTTGATTTTATTCTGTCATCCCTCTACAGAGCCTGACCCACCTTCTAGTATTAGCTGTTTAATTGATCACACTTACTTTTGAAACCAGGCCTGAAGGAGATGTAATGACATTGGGGCTGCTCTCCACATTCTTCAGAATAGCATTGTGTCACTCTAGAATGTGGAAAATGCATTTTAGGCTCTCCTCCAGGTGACAGATTTCGAACTTCCCCGGAAGACAAAAACAAAAATAAGTTAAAATTGGTGTTCACCCCTTCTGCCAAAGGAAAATCAGTATAAAAAGAAGGCATCAATAGTCTTCGGATCAAAAGTTGATCAAATAAGGAGGGTGCCAGCACTATGATTTTGTGATTAGGGCACTCATTTAAGATAGGGTAGGTATGAGTGGTCCTGCTCCCTATTCCCAGAAAAAGTTGTGCAGCTGACAATCAGGTAGAAAAACTGGCATGATCCAGAGTGAAGAGTGTTGAACTTATCATCCTCCCTTTTGAATTGCCTCATTCAGAAGAGAGCAAATCAGCAGCAAAAGTTTTCAAGGCTCTTCTAGATCAGCTTCAGCAAAACCTCTCTCAAACATACACATGAAGAGTTCAATTCCTCCACCATCTTAAAAAGCACACACCATCAATCTCCTACAATACAATACTTCTCTCTGAGCAAAGCTTCAGATACTGAGGATATATACTGCAATTTGGTGTCAGGTGCTAACTCTTCCACAGGACACCTAAAGGAGAATTCATTTATGGTTGCTGAAAGTGACTGGTAACATAAGCACTATGTCTGAGTCCTTCCTGAAGTAATTTATCAGAAGATGATCTGTTAGGTCAAATGGCACTATGGTATTACTCACAAGTTCTTCTTAAAATGAATTAGGGGAAAAGGAAAAACTGGAATGACAGTGCAACACATGCCTCCTGTCCCATAATGTGACCTCCATGCAGCAAAATTTTAGAGCATCCTTAACTTCAATATCCCATCCATAGCACTACATCCAGTGTAGAACAACCACACATTTTGCCTGTATCATTTCTATGACAGTGAGTTAAAGAGCACCTGATATCATACATCCATCTTATAAGGAAAACTTGGATTTTAGTCTGAAGAACTGTACTAAAAATCAATGAAGGCATTTCAGAAGATTTAACCATTGGATTGCCAGGCATTTCTTTAGTTTCTTGTAAATTAGTATGTCAAAAAAAAGTTCCTTCTGTGCCACTGATGTGTAAGCCTGGGAACAACACACTATCTATTTCCTCCTCAGTAATTTTTTTTAATAAATTCCAATGGTTCCACCACTGGACAAGAAGTCCATAATCAGAAGAGTAATTTATCTCAATCATGAGATAAAAATAAAGAGTACCAGACTTACTGTTGGACTTACTGCTCACTCTTCCAAAGGAGTGTCCACAACAGCAATCCACGACTAGTCTGAAAGTTGACAAAGCAGTGATCCAGAGAGTTAAGAAACTGGAACATAAGTTTGAATGAACTTTGCATCCCATGATTAAAGGTCTCAAACAAAAAAAAAAATACTTACAGTAAGATATTGTCTGCAAAGTTATGAGTCACAAAAAGAAAAAACAGCCAGTTGTCTGGCAAGACATTTAACAAAGTTACAAAGGAATAATGCAGAACTGTTTATCATTCTGTTTTGTGCAAGTGAGCTTTTAAAAGTCTTGTGCATCATCAAGATAAAATTAAACAATTGCAGACATTTCTAAGTGCATGGAATACGAATCTCTCCAGCACATATAAAACCGAGCAGAATCAAGCAGTTAGGTGCAACAAATGCTGTCACATGTCTGCTATCCTAATAATGTAATGGTTCACATGCTATAACTTACAAGTGAAATGAGTAAAAAAAATTGTTCCTCAATGCTTTAGAAAGATATATTTTATAAACATAAGTGATTCTTATTCACCTTATATCTATATCCACAAATCTAGACAGATAGTCACAGTCATTTTTTTTCATCTGTTTTGGGAAACAGTTGTCACGGCATACTAAGAGTTCTCATTGTTTCTTCACTGGTGCTTTACTCGGCTGCTTTAATCTCTTACAGTAAAAACTCTCCATTTCTAAAGGAGAACAGTAAATGGTGGAATTTGTCATCCAAATATCATATTTGATTGGCTATTATTTTAGCAGGCAAATTCTTTTGCAAAGAAAAGTGTGGGGGTATTTTTGTACCGCCATAACAACAGCAGGCTCTGAAACCCTCACTCAGGAATCTAAAGACATTAAGTGGCCACTCACTCCTGAACTAGCTGTTGCAATCCAGAAGTCTCTGCTCAGAGTGGAACTATGGCTGTGCACAGTTATGAATGTCACAGGCAATAGCAAGTGCCAATCTAAGTTTCACATGAAAAATGGCAAACACAGGTATTAAATTCCTCCCATAGATGTTCCCTGGGCTCAGAAAGCAGCAGGCTTCAGCTAAGTAAATCAGGAGTACAGAAAATCCTGATCCAGTATCTAACACTTATTCAGTAGCCTGAGGCTGTTTTCCTGATGCAGAAGAAACATTAGCAAAACACAGGATTGCATCTGCAAGGTATTTCAGGCAGCTTCTGTCCACATTCAGAACATTAGCATATGGCAGAGATCTCATTTTTTTTGTTGGTTAGACTGGAAACTACAATAGACCTTCAAAAAACGTTCAGCCTTGCCACATGCTTACATCCCATGTTTTTTATGGAATTTATAGTGAAATGTATAGTTTATGGGGTAGATACAAAGCAGGGAGATGAGCTTGTTTTGTGTATTTTAAAACTTCATAATTTTTTTTTTGTTCTGCTTTCAGCTGCATTTGTTTTGTTTATGTGGTGTGAACAATGTTTGAAATCCCTTGACATAGTGCTTTCATGTCTGCCACCACCAACTTCATTTGGATAGTAAAGGACTTAACTCTCTGTAGTGGCAAGTCTGATGCAAGTAGTAACTGTTCTCTGATAAGAAATGCAATTATTTTCAATAATAGAATTTTGAATAACATAAATTTCCAATAATAGAATAACTCAAACAACAATCCAGGGGTTTAAACAAAGTTCTGTGGAGTCTTCCTTTTATTTTGTCTCTTGAATTAAATTAATAATGTTTACTTCTAACAGTCAGTTTAAGAACCAAAAAATCTTCAGTGATGTGAGGCCTTTAACATGTCCATCTTTGAAAAGTAGCGTACAATATATGCTGGCCTTTTCTACCAAAATGGTGCATAAACAACGCACCTCAGACACTGCAGAGCTTTTTGACATTCATACTGAATTTTTGGTTTCAAAGACTTTAATCCAAAGATGAAAAGTAACTGAAGGCTTACTCAGGCTTTGCAGAGAAAGCATAAGAAAGTTCAGGGATGAGCAAGTCATCCTTGTTGGTAATTCACTATATAACAAGAAGAAAGAGCAAACCAAGTTTATTAGTCAGGTTATTAAACAAAGCAGAGTGAATGCCTGAGGACAGGCCCTGCACCTCCATAGTGGTCCTGTCTCCTTCCTCCCTCCCTTGGTGTTGCCAGTTCCTCTTTCATCAACTAAGACAAGGACATTTTCACCCCGTGCAGCAACGCTCGCCCTCCTTTCTTCAGTTTCACTTTTCTTATCTCTTAAATCTACCACATCTTCTTGCTTTACTACTGGGATGTGCTAAGCACATACAATGAGCAGGATATGCGAAAGACCTTGTTTCCTTTAAGACTTAAACACCACTGTTGCATCAAGATTCAAACACTTTATAACTTCCATTGTCAAACCGTTTTCTAATTTGCAATGCACATGAAACACTCATAGCAGGTTGGTCATACACTCAGGTAGTCACTTTTTCCTTCCTTCTGTAGCAGGGAAGACATCAGATGCCCCAGGCCCTGATTGTAGAACATGACCATCATTAGAGATGTGTTTTGGTGTGGCATCTCACTTCCCTCTGACAATCCAGGAGGGCATGAGGACTGTCTGAGGTAAAGCCTCCTGCAGATTTCTTGGAAATGAAAAAGATCTTAAATGGTCATAAATAAGAATGTTTAAGCAGCTGGATGCAGACTTTCACTTAGGAGTCAGTTTGAGACTGACATCTAAATCACAGTTTGGAAGGAGAGTGAGATCACATAGTAGGACACCTGCTAAAATTAATGTTATGCATATTGGAGTGACAAACTTATCCCTTCTCACACTTAGACGCTGGAAACTCGCAACATTAAGGAAAATAGGAGGAATTATCACCTCCATTTTGTAAAGAGTGAAGCTGAAACGAACAGAGTTAAGGGCTGGGCTTTGATTTCATGCTGGAGCAGTGTGTTTCTGAAAGACAAGCAGCATGGTCTAGAGAGGGCACTCTGGCCTCGAGGCTCAGGTAATTGTCCAAAATTTTAGGACAGTACAGGATACTACATAACCACAAAGCTTGTGCCCAAACACTCTGTGGTCTAGCAGCTGTGGATATCCTGAATTTTTTTGATAGTTATCAGTAAAAGTGTTTGCTTCATTTCTGTGTGGTATTGCTGCTATTTGGACTGTTGTTGTTGAATCCGTGGTGTTTTGACATCATTATTAAGCCCTAACCTTTGAGAGTATTTAAGTACTTAGACCCCTTGTTGCCCACGGTGTCCGTGTCCGGGCGCTGGCCATGGGGGCTGTGGAGCAGCTTCTGTGAGGAGAGGCCAGGGCTGCTCCAGGCGGGACACAGCTGATTCCAGCTGGCTCCTGCCCACCTGCCCCAGGCAGGGCACAGCCGAGCCCCTGGGCACAATGGGTGGGGGCCTCAGGGAAACAGATCCAAGAAAGGGCAAAATGCGTGATGAAGTGGAAGAGGGGAACAAAAAGGAGTGAGAAACAGCCTTTCAAACAACCAGGTCAGAGACCCATGTTTGAGAAGTTGGTGAAGAATTACATCAATTGACAACAAATTAAATTAATCTGCCCCGAGTGGAGTCTGTTTTGTCTGTGACAATAATTGGTGTGATCTCCTTGTCCTCTCAACCCATGGGCTTTTATTTTATTTTGTTTCCCCTGTCCTGTTGAGGAGGCGGAGTGAGAGAGTGCCCAGGTGGGCATCTGGCAGCCGGATCAGGTCAGCCCAGCACACGTTTATAGTGAGTTGTAGTTACACTGATTGCATTTAGGAACTTGATCACAGCATAGATTTGATGAAAGCTCAACAGTGCAGCTGCAAGTCTCCAAATCATACTGGCTACTTGTAGTTGTTAAAAATTATTGTAGTAGATCTATTTTGATGCACATTCCACAGGCTCCCCTGGTTTGATGTATATGCATGGCCCCACCTTCCACAAAACAGTTTTACCTACATCATGGAGGCTTCTGGCTCTGCAGTGCCCTATAGCTGTCTCTGCTTCCTAGGCACTGTACTCACAGCCACTTTGGTTCCTATGCCCCACTTTTGTTTGTGTCCTCCAGCTCCCAGCTCCCTTTTCTACCCTAGATGAGCATTTCTTCCCCAGCTGTTCTGCACTGCAGCCAGGCAGACCTGTGCACAGAGTCCTTGACCAGTCAGAGTCCAAATTGAACAAATAGCCGTTCAAATCACGTATCAGCCTGTGCAGGCATTTAAGTGGATGTTTGCCAGTGTGGGCTTTTATTCTGATGTCATTCCTCTACTCTACTCTTGCTTTTTATGACATTTTTAATAGCTTAATGTCTTCAAGACTTCATTTCAGTAAAATTTTGGGGAAATTGGCCAGTCACTTCAAAATATATTTGTGGTAGGGGAAATGACTTGCAGAAAGAGACAGAACAATCACCAAAAAAAAAAAAAAAAAGGGAAAGCAGGCTAACAGTCTATTGAGCTATAAGTCTTTTCAACTTTAATGCAGAGGAAAAATCTGCAAAGACTTCAGAGACAACAGGTGCCATCTACAGCATTTCATCTTGATCTAAACAGTGTGAAATTGTATATTTGTACCTGTGACTCCCGCCATCTGCCCCTGAGATCAGGCTGAAGCATTATATGTTGGGACTGCGTATTACATTACGAAACATTACATGCAGCAACCTTCAGTCTCCAGGGGCCACACTTTGGTTATTAAAGATGAAAGAGCCAACAATCTTCAGGGTTTGATTTCTGGTATAGGAACTTCTCTCTATGCAAGAGATTAACAGTAATTTTAAAAATTATTTTCTATAGCTGTTATGTATGTATTATGTCAACTTGGAGGAATCATTTTCTTAAGGAAGAATGGAACTATGCATCAAAACCATGTTGAAAGGACAAATTCTAAAGTTATTTTAGAATTAATGCAACTGCTTTTTATGCTGGGTGGGTAAATAATAACCTTACCAAGAAGACTGCCTTGGGAATATATGTATGTATGAATATGTAACTGCCATCTCAGTGCTTCACATTTGAGCCAAGAAACTATCTGTGCCCCCTTAGCCAACTCATCATGCCTGATCTGAGAAAGCGTCTTTCTTCTTTCTTAAATTTGAAAGCAAGATTACAAATAAGAACGTGCTGTATTTTTATTGACATTCCATTTCTATAAAGTACTGTCTGCAAATATTAGTGGGAGAGAAGTTCTTCCACTGGTAGAGAATTGGACAACCAAGATCGTCCCTTTGCCCAAGCTCCCTCAGGCTAGCCACAGAATCACAGACCCATTAAGGCTGTGCAGGAGCTCAATACTCTGCACTTAATGCTCAATAGCAACAGGCTGTATCTGCTCTAGAGGAGAACCAGGGTAGCAGAGCTGCATGGTTCTGCTCTGCAGGCTAGCGCAGATGGCTCCACAAAGTGTGCTTTGTGCTGCACAGTTGTATCCTGAGAACCCCAGCCAACAGAAAAGGGAAAAATAGCCCTCTTCAGAAATTTGTTAGAAGTTAGAAATCCAGCCTTTCTTAATTCAAAAATGTGTACCATTCATACTGCTGTATGCATGCAAAATGCAGGACAGTCTTTTATATGGTCACTTGACAGATGTCGAAAAAGTGCAAAATGGGAATTGGCCTTAATAGTCTTGCAAACTGCCACAGAATTCATAAAGTGGGATCTAGACCCAAAGGGACACAAAATTACCAGTTCCATGGGACTTCAGTGTTTCAAAGATACCAACACATCTAGATGTATACTTTAGTTTGCACTTTCTCTAATTGTTTCAATTTTTTCTTCCCTATCAGAATTAAAGCTTTCCGCCTTGGGAGCTGGTAGGACCTTAAAGAAATTAGAAAATATCACAGAAAATTTTCAGAGTTTACTTAATACCCATTAAGTGACTTATATTTTTCCTACCTTGAGTTTAGAAATGGGAGTTGAGGCTGAAAGGCTGATTTTATCACACATTAAACATTCACCATGTTGGGAGGTAGACTGTTCCTTTCATTTCACTGGCAAAAAGGAGAGCAAGTCCCCTGAGATTCCTAAAGCAGGTCTGGGCTAGTAAACAACCTCAGAGAGATGAAATGAAATGAAATGAATATAAAAGCAAATTCCATCCAAGAGTGCTCCATCTTCACTCACATACTTTGCAGTCAGAAAACCTGGCCACTGTGAGCAAAGCAGTGAACAATTATTTTCCAAGACATGCTAGAAATTTTCTTCCTCTTTTCTCTTCCCCCCAACATATGAGCAGAGGAGGAGTGTCCTTGATGCACAATGCCTCCAAGAGCTGCTTTTGTGGTGCTTCAACCTGTGCCACTTGTCTTACACGGGCTGTGTCTAAAGACACAGACATGCCAGAAGGGCTAGCAACAAACATCAGCATTGTAGTCAGGCATAAGAACATAAAACTAAGTGAAAAAACCATGATGGCTTCACTGAATGAGATGAAGAAAATATGAACTATGCATAAAAATTAATTTAATTTGCAAAATGTATTTTAATGTAACAAGACCTTTTTAGGCACAGAATGGTGTTGGTCATGACACGGGGAAAGTATTTTAAATATTATTTTCATGTTCATCCTTTTAAACCCTCATATATGGACTCCACTTGCACTGTTTATAATAATTCTGGTCCTCAGGAAAAGCTCTACTAAGATCTGACTGCGAATAAGGCATAAGAACAAGCGATTCCCAACTGGCTTAATAAAATTTTTCTCTGTGTCCCCCCCACTCCAAATCTCTTCAGATTATGTGTAGTAGAAATAGAATGCAGAGTGTCTTGTGGTATGGATTCTCATTTGATTTAAAAAGCCAACACCTGCATATTTTGGCCAGTAAAGCACTTTACCTTTGCCAAACTATCTGATCTCTTAGCATCCTTCTTGAGACAGATGTAGACCCTCTAGTAGCATTTGAGTGTTTTGGATGTGTGAGAACATGAACTCTTTAAAGTGTACGGATTCCTTTACTTTGAATGAGATAATTAGATACACCTAAGAAATTGGAGTACAACAGGACTACAGGTGAAATAAAAAGGTAGAGGCTACACTCTGAATGGTGTATGATGGGCTCCTTGAAGGTTCAAATGCGAGAATGGAGAATGTGCTCTTCTGCTCTCTATAAATTTGAGAAAACTAATTTAACATTTGCCTACGTATTTTAGCTTCTGCTGCACATAAATGGCTATATATTATTCATAATATTTCCTTCATTTTGATTTGATCTTCCCACTCGGCTCTTATTAAGTCTTGGTTTTAATTAGGCCAGCTGCATCTTGTAAAGTAATGGAGGCACAACTTTAAAACTATGAATTCCAAACAGTAAGTGCAGCCTCACATGAAGAAACTTATCATGAAAAATAATGTGACATTACTGTTCGAAGCTTTGCATTTCTGTAATGTGATAAGTGAGAATAATTTCCTATTGCTGTAATTCTTATAGGACACAATGTTCATTTAATACAAAATTTAACAGAGCAGAATGTGCTCATGTAATGTGAAAAGATTAGAAAAAGTTATGCAGCATGCATCTCAATGCAACTTGTCCCACACATCTATTTTAGTTATTGCAGACCACCTGTTAACTAAATGCCTCATGTGACTAGACAAAAGCATCATGTACCTGCTGTGGCTGTGCCACTTTGAACACTAAGGAAGAATAACACTTGCCATTCACATTATTGGCTTGACAGAAGATAGCAATCCAATTTCCTGATAGCTGGTATGTATCACTAGGACAGGATTCACTTCTGAATTGTCATTTGTCATTTAAAGGCACAATAGTTATTACATTTTGTTGTTAAAACACTTGAGGGGTACCCTAATGATGTGTAAGTAACGCCTAATCAACACAATGAGATTCATAATGATTCACCACAAACAAATATGCTTCAAATAAGTAATTTATTTGCAAAGACACTCCATGCAAACTAAGACTACTGAACTCAGTCCACATTCCAAGGTAATCTTGTTTCAGTTGAATAAACAAGGATCCAGACATGAATAACAAGAATTCATGAATAATAACAATTAACAAATAGTATTCATTATCTATTCATCCACAAGTTGGTAAAATGTAGCTAGATCTCTAAATTGCAATTTCTGAAAATCACAGAATGACACAGCAGTTAAGTGTTGGAAGGGACTTCTGGGGATCATCTAGTCCAATCCCTCTGACAAGGCAGGGTCACCGAGAGCAGGTTACACAGGTGGGTTTTGAATGTCTCCAGGAAGGGAGACTCCATGACCTCCCTGGGCAGCTCATTCCAGTGCTCTGTCAACCTCAACATAAAGCTCTTCCTCACGCCGAGGTGGAACTTCATGTGTTTTAGTTTATGGATGCTACTCCTCTTCTTGTCGCTGAGCACAACTGAAAAGAGTTGAGCAGCATCCTCTTGACACCTGCCTTTGAGATACTTGTATGCTTCTCTAGACTAAACAGGCCCAGCTCCTGCAGTGTCTCCTTATAAGAGATACTCCAGACCCCAAATGATCTTTGTGGCCTCTGGGGGACCCTCTCCAGTAGCTCCTTGCCTTTCTTCTACTGAAGAGCCCAGAACTGGACACAGCACTCCAGATGAGGCCTCACTAGCGGTGAGTAGAGGGGCAGGATCAGCTCCCTCGAACTGATGGCAATGCTCTTGCACCCCAGGATACCATCAGCCCTCCCTACATAATTTGGCAAAAACATTTGTCAAAACCAATAATCCACTAGAGTTGAAATTTTGAATTATCTTTTACTATATGACGAAGTCTTTATAATTCCATGGTTTACTCACAAAAGATTTATCTTTAAAAAGTAATGAGAACATGCTATGTACTGAATGCATTTATTATTGGTTTATTTAATAACTTTTCTTTTTTATAAGAATTACATTTGTCAGTGTGAAAACATGAAACAAGACATGATCATGTGAAAACACCAGGGTTTGTGAGTTCATGCTAACTGGATTAAAGAAACAGAAGTGTCTGATGTAAGATAACCCTGTTTCAGTATCAATTTCCATTGCTGACAGATCTTAGTTTCCAAAACTGTTTCCTACTTCCATATCACATCACTGCATGAAACTGTCAATTAATTTTGAAATTTTCCTTCTGCCATTTTTAATTACATGAAATAAAACTATCAACATGCTACCTATCACTCAGTAATTAGAACTGTTAACATTTTAAAGTTTGCTTGTGAAATAACAGTATAATTACTCCTTACTCTAGCAGAAGAATGTAAATATGTTCTACTGTGAGTCTGCAGCAAGTCAAAAACTTTGACACTATATTGTGTAGCTATTGCAAAGTTTGATGTATATGAAATAATTTTCTTTACCTATGTGCTCCAAAATTATTTCTACAGTTAAGATTTTGGCTGAGCATTGCATGATTTCCCTCCCACCCATGCCCTTCCCCAGTCCAGAATCACAGCATGCCCTGCCTGTCCCTCATTTAAATCTGTTATGAGTTTGATAAAAGTCTGAGAGATTGTAGTGGTTTGACCCTGGCTGGATGCCAGGCACCCAGCAGAGCTGCTCTATCACTCCCCTCCACAACTGAACGGTGGAGACAAAACGTAACAAAAGGTTCATAGGTTGAGATAATGTCTGGGAGAGAGATCACCCACCAAATACTGTCGTGGGTAAAACAGACTTAAGGATATTATTTGAATTCATTGCTAACAAAATCAGAGCAGAATAATGAGAAAAAAAAATACATCTTAAAAACACTTTCCCCCACCCCTCCCTCCTTCCCAGCTCTACTTCCTCCCCACAGCTGCACAGGGAGACAGAGAATGGGGGTTTTGGTCAGTTCCCCACACGTTTCTGCCACCACTCAGGGAGAGAAGTCCTTCCCCTGCTCCAGTGTGGGGGCCCTTCCATGGGAGATAGTTCTCCATGAACTTCTCCAACATGAGTCCACCTCACAGGCAACAGTCCTCCCTAAACTGCTCCACTGTGGTTCGCTCTTCCACCGGGTACAATCCTTCAGGCACAGCCTATTCCCAGTGTGGGTCCCCCACAGCATCACAAGTCCTATCAGGAAACCTGCTCTAGCATGGGCTCCTCTCTCCACGGGGCTGCAGGTGCCTGCCAGGAGCCTGTTCCAGCACGGGTTTCCCACAGGTTCACAGACCTCTCTCAGGCATCCACCTGCCCCAGTGTGGGGTCCTCCACAGTCTGCAGGTGGATCATTGTATCCCCATGGTCCTATATGGGCTGCAGGGGAATCAGATCTAACAGCAGCTGAAGAGCTGGGGCTTTCATGCTTCCTGGTGTGATACAGGGGATGCTACACTGCGATGGAAGAGGAAGGACGAGCACTGTCACCATTGGCTAGATTACTGTTTTGCTTACAGGTGCACAAGTTACAAGTTGCGAGCTGAAAGTAATAAATTAGAGACCTAGTATATTAGAAATGTCAAGAACTAAGTGATGAATTAATGAACTCACTTTAGAGTAGTGTGGACAAAGAGGACTGAGCCCCCATAGGCTGTTTGTTTTCTCTTCCAACGAGCTCATATAATAGTTTATTTCACAGAACACCTCATCCTGTAAATTTGAGAGATCCAAACAGACCATGACAGTAGTCATTTTCCAGGGTTTGACTGCCCATGCTCAGGTTCTGCCCTGATCTGGTGCAGCAACATAACCTGGGATCCGATTTTGCAGAAAAGTCCCAAGTGGATCTTGCTCGATCTCCTACATCTTGATATAAAACTGGTTGGACAACTGGAGGCTAGATAGCAACTGACAGTAGTTAAGTGTCAGACACAAAAGGTTGCATAGAATTTCCACTGTAGTCTGTCTTGGATTTATTATTAACCAACATTTTCATCAAGAGTCTAAAGATTAAATAGAATGGCTTCCTATGATGTTTCTATTCCATTATTACAATGATTGTATTTGTGAAAGATAAAGCTAAAAGAGGCTGCACATATCTAGGCTAATATCATTAGAGTTCAAATATTCTTAACAAACAAGAAATGATCTACTGAAGAACAGGAAACAGTTCACCATAAATAAATGCAGGTTCCTAATCTTAGCAATAGTTGACTACACAAATGTAGGATGTACAGCATTTGAATTTGATAGCAGATCTTCAAAAACAGATTTTAGGGATTACAATGGATCACAAACTGAACATGAGTGAATAATGGATAATGTTCTACCCACAAGATAAAAACATCCAGCCATGCAATGATTTATAATTAGGAATATGTGAAGACAAGAGCAATAGCCTCCTTGCTCTAACATGGATTAACTTTCAGCTTGAATATGGGATCCAGGACACAGAATTTCAAAACAGTGGTAGCAATCTGAGCACAAAACATAAAGAGTCAATAAAAATGGAAAACTGTGGTTATTTAATCAAAGTTACAACTAACTTGGAAATACTATACCAGGATGAAGTAAATGGCTTATGCTGAAGCAATAAATATTCATGGTGGATACTGGGAAAATCTTACTAACAATGGAGGAGCAAAGTCCTTGAACAGGTTGCATATTCTGAAGGGGGATATTCTGAACAGGGGATATTCTGAGGTCTTCTGTACTGGAAGTCTATAAAAAATTGTTATAATAAATGCTTTTTTCAGAAAAGATATGAGATATATATTAAAGTGCCCATACTGGATGTGGAAGGTCATTCTAGCCTTTTCCAAATGTTAGAAATAAAGTATCACAAGGCTGCAAGGAAAAATTATAAATTTGATTATTCTTTTTCTTGTCATTGCCATTTATTGTTATTACAAAAGCAGTCTTTATCATGATGATGTTTGCTCAATTTTCATCCATTTATGATCCTTTTCCAAAGTCTATTTCTTCTCTTAATGAAGCAGGATTTTTTAAAAAATAATGACAATGTCTAAAGATTAACAGACATATAACATATTTGATAGTTGTCTTTACATGCAACAGGAAGACTTTCAAAAATAAATCAAACGTATCAGATTCAATATTTAATCTCTCAACAAGAGAACAAGTATATTTTATGTTCTGGTACCCTTAAAGCTGTATATCAATATTATTAGGTTATATATTGTGTATATTCTCAGTATGGTTTCCTCAGCAACTATATTTTGGGTTTCTTTGCCATGGCAACCAAAGATGATTGCTTATTTTACTGTTTCAATTAATAATCCATGGCCTGAACCATAAAAGCGATAGTTAAATAATACATCTACAAAAGGCTAAATAAACGTGAGCTACACAAGTGCAAGTTTTCTGAAAGACTTATTACTCTGGTGTAGAAATAATACATACGTACATCACTAATTAGACTCTGTATTTCAATGCTCAAAATAGAAACACCGGGCACAGTTCTAGCCTTATACAGAGGAGGGCACAATAGTGGGTTCTGTAACATAGGTGACAATCATCTATTATGCGAGAATCACATTATGTCAGAATCAACTCCTTTTTTATGAAGGCAGGAGAATGAATTTCCCAGTATGCCCTTCTGCCCCAGTCTTGCCCTCAATTGCATTAGAACAAATCTATTAAGTCACAGGAGTCTCTCTGTAAACAGAAATTGAATTTCTGACTCAAAACTCAAAAAACTGAAAGAGATTGGGGCCTTTGTCAATTTTTTTGGTAGAATTTCTAATCACACTTAGCTTATTGTTATGTAACCAGCAAAGTATGTTTCCATAAGACTTCATAAAACTGGTGACAAAATATTCTCAATCAAGAGCATTTTAGATTTCAGGATGGTAAGCACAAAAGCTGAATACATCTCTAAGTAAACATGTTTTTCTGTCTCTACTTTAAACAAATATAAAGAGTATCTAGATGATCTTAACCATTTTGCAATTTCCACTTATATAAGATTTTTTTTTTTGCAGCTCTCCACATTTCAGCACTCTGTCATCTGACTATGAAGTGGCTCACAGATTTAATTATAAATACAAGTCTAGAAGCCTGGTTTATGTTATTAGTCTGGACTTGAACATTGCTTTCATAAACCACATTTACACAACAAATACACAACTTATATCAGCAATGCCCTTACATTGCATGCAAGTCAAATCATCCTCTAATAGAAGTAAATGGTCAATCTATGTAACTTACCTTATGCATGGTCTGAGAATTAAAGCATCATTAATTTGGGAACGTATGCAAGTCCAAATATATGGTCTTACTATAAATATTCCATCATTCTTTGATATACACATCAGGGACTCCTGAGGTAAGAGAAGCCAACAGGAAAACACCAGGGAAATACCTCAAATGAATTAAGGAGTGCTCCTCTAGGAAGGCAACACATCCAACAGCCCAGCTGAGGTGCCTTTACACCAATGCACGAACCACGGGCAGACGGAGGAGTTGGAAGACGGGCTGCTAGAATTATGACCTTGTTGCCATTACTGAAACACAGTGGGACAAATCCCATGACTGGAATGTGAGACTAGCAATGGCTACGGGCTGTTCAGAAAAGACAAAGGAGGAGAGGTGGAGAGGGTGCCCCCTCTCTTGATGTGAATGAGGCGAGATGAGTGTGAAGACTTGTCTCTGAAGAACAGCCACAAGGAGGTCGAAAGCCTGTGGGTAAGAACCAGAGACTGAGGCAACAAAGGGAACCTCATGTTCCATGTCTACTACAGGCCCCTGATCAAGGGGAGACTACTGACAAAGCCTTCTTGGTCCAGCTACAGGAGGCATGGTATTTGAAAGCTCTTGTCCTGCTGGGGGACTTGAAACACCGCAACATCTGCTGGGAAAGTTTCACAGCAAGGAGTAGGTAATCCAGGAGACCCCTGGAATGCATGGAGGGTAATTTCTTGAGCCAGGTAAGAGACAGCCCTAGCAGAGGGAATGTGTTCCTGGATCTGATGGTCATCAACATACACCAGGCAGGAACATGAAGGTTGGAGGCAGCCTGAGTGGCAGTGATCATGCATTGATGGAATTTGTAGTCCTGAGGGATATGGATCAGGCATACAGTACAGTTAGGCCCCTGGACTTTGGGAAAGCAAACTTCCAGCTCTTCAAGAAGACAGTCAATAGGATCCCCTGGGAGACCGACCTCTGGGACAAGGGAGCAGATCAGAGCTGGCAGATCTTTGAGGAAGTCTTTCATAGAGCACAAGAGGCAGAAACCTCTTGGAGCAAGAAACCGGGCAAGGAAGGCAAAAGACTCAGCATGGCTGAGTGAGAACCTGGTGGTTAAACTAAAGGCAAAGAAGCAAATGCACGAGCAGTGTTAACAGAGACCGGTAACCTGGGAAGAGCATAGAGGGGAAGGTCGCTCGCGCAAGGATGGGGCGAGGAAGGCCAAGGAGAAGCTGGAACTGAACAAGCTACACAAAGAATAACAGAAAGGGTTCCTACAGGTATGTTAACCAGAAAAGGAAGGTCAAAGAAGATGTAAACCCCCTGAAAAACAACACCGGTCACAACAGATGATGTGAAGGCTGAAATACTCAACAACTTTTTTGCCTCAGTCTTCAGTAACAACCTCTCTTTCCATGCTTCTCAAGTGGACAGATAGCAGGATGGGGATTGGGGAAGCAAAGTCTCTCCTCTGTAAGTAAAGATCAGGTCCATGACGACCTGAAGAACCTGAATGAACATAAGTCTATGGGACCTTATTGAGATGCATCCCAGAGCCCTGAGGGAATTGGCTGATGTAGTTGCCATGATACTCTCCATCATATTTGAAAAGTCAAGGCAGTCAGGTGAAGTCCCAGGAGACTGGAAAAAATCCCTGGGACTACCTTGAAAAGGGTAGAAAGAAGGACCCTGAGAACTACTCATCTGTCAGCCTCCCCTTTTTGCCTGGGAAAGTCATGGCACAGATCCTCCTAGAAGCTGTGTTAAGGCACATGAAGTACAGAGAGGTGATTCAAGACACTAGCACAGTTTTTCCAAGGGCAAGTCCCACCTTACCAACCTAGTGGCCTTCTACGATGGAGTGACTACACCAGTGAACAAGCGAAGGGCTACCAGCTATCATTTATCTGGGCTTCTGTAAAGCTTTTGCCATGGCTCCCCACAACATCCTCTCTAAACTGGAGAGAGATGGATTTGATGGGTGGAGTGTTAGATGGGTAAGAAATTAGCTGGACAGTCACATCCAGAGTTCAGAGACTTGATGGACATCAGTGACAAGTGGTGTCCCTCAGGGGTTTACACTGGGACCAGTGTTATTTAATATCTTCATTAATGACATAGACAAAGGGCTCGAGTGCACCCCCAGCAAATTTGCAGATGACACCAAGGTGAGTGGTGCAGTTGACACACCTGAAGGATGGGATGCCATCCAGAGGGATCTGGACAAGCTCAAGAAGTGGGCTGGTGGGAATGTCATGAGTTTTAACAGGACCAAGTGCAAGGGGCTGCAGCTGGGTCAGGGCAACCTCCTGTAACAACACAGGCTGGGGGATGAGCAGATCCAGAGCAGCCCTGCCAAGAAGGACTTGGGGTGCATGAGAGGCTGGACATGAGCAGGCAAAGTGCCCTCCCAGCCCAGGAAGCCAATTGTATCCTGGGCCGCATCAAAAGCAGTGTGGCCAGCCGGTCAAGGGAGGAGATTCTGTCCCACTGCTCCACTCTGGTGAGATTCCACCTGGAGTGCTGCATCCAGCTCTGGGGCCCCATCCCAGGAAGGACATCAATCTGTTGGAGTGAGTCCAGAGGAGGCCACCATTGTGGTTGGAGCACCTCTCCAGTGGGAAAAGGCTGGGAGAATTGGGATTGCTCCACCTAGAAAAGAGAAGGCTTTGAGGTGACCTAATTTGGGGTTCCATTCCAGTACCTGAAAGGAACGTACAAGAAAGATGGAGAAGGACTTTTTACAAGGGCCTGTATTGACAGAACAAGGGTCAATGTCTTCAAACTGAAAGAGAGTAATTAGATATTAGGAAGAAATTCTTTACTGTGAGGGTAGTGAGGCACTGGGACAGGTTGCCCAGAGAAGCTGTAGATGCCTCATCCCTATAAGTGTTTAAGGCCAGGAGGCCAGGCTGGATGGGGCTTTGAGAAATCTGGTCCAGTGGAAGGTGTCCTTGCCCACAGTAGGGTAATTGGAACCAGATGACTTTTAAGTCCCTTACAACTCAAGCCTTTCTATGATTCTATGACATTATGTTGTGGTGTGTGTTATGTTTTATGTTATGTTTTATGTTATGTTATAACTGTGCAACCGGTGAAAAAGCAACAAACACATACAATGCATAATGTTATTGTGTGTAGAGAGATAGGTTCTGAAGACAATACTTTCATAGAAAAATAATGGAAAAACACAAGAATTCATTTAGCCATATAAACTTTTTTTTTTTAAGTCTTGGCCCCATTGTCTTGTGCCACAATCTATCCACAGAAATGTCTTTCCTACCTTAAAACATGCAAGATCTCAAGCTATACATGTGGAACAGTAGTATCTGAAGGTGTGATGTGGTTCCATAAATACCTATATTTTTCTCCATGTCACTAAATACTTAACTATTTCCCAACTCAGTTTCATGGGAATCCATGATCAACAAAATCACCCCTCTCCACATAAGCCAGGGTTTCATAGTTTTAATGATCTTTGATGTTCAGATCCTAATGGAAATACTTCAGTTATTCCATTTGTTTGAAGAACTGAATAATCCTAAAACAGCCACTCTCACCTAGTCTTTTTTTACAGCAACTTTGCTAGCTGATGCTCTTTTTGACAATTACTCCATCTCTTTTAAAAGAAGGTCAAACCACAGGCATAATTTTCTTAAGAGAACATGGGAATTTCTGAAGAGAACATTACCTCCTGAGTAATTTAAATAAAGGTGGAAACACAGATCAAAATCCTCACATACAGGTGCAGAAGTACCCACTGAATTTTCAAAATACAACACCTATGTATACTTTTCGTTAATGAATACAGATGTTTTTACTGGCTCACAGCACCAACACATTATATGTCGAGATGACCTTATTTTTTATCATCAAATTTTCCAAGTGCTCTAAAATCCATATGCTGGCCTAGATTTCCTTGAAAATCTCCAGATCTTAAGATATTCAGACAAGAATGTCTGAGCAAGCCACAATACAGTCAAATACCACAGTAACAAAAAAAAAAAGTGCATTCATAATTTTTTTCCTCCATACCCTGAAAAACTACATCTTTTTAGCAAAGGCCACCTGGTTAG
>VWPU01012486.1:0-11007 GCA_013398955.1 Callaeas wilsoni
AAAATAAAATAAATTAAATAAAACCAAGCCCCAAAGCTGAGGCTTGTAAAAGAGGAGGGAAATGCGGTTCTGTGGTTTTAGCCCTTGCCTGGTGCCGGGTCCCAGGCTGGCCACAGGCCTGGGAAGGACGGGCTGCTGCGGCTGCCGGAGCGCTGGGAAAGCTCCTCGGAGCAGAGCCGGGATGGGGAGCCCCTGGGGACGCTCCTGTCCCCTCCTCACCCCGGACAAAGGGACACCGAGCGGCCGCAGTTTGGGACTGTCCCGGGCACGGGGAGGATCCGCTGCATCCCTGCCCTGGGCTCTGAGCCCCGCCAGCCCCGGAGGAGAGAGGGGTGAGGTGGGAGCAGCCCCTGCTGCCAGGGAACGGGACGGGATTGATGCCTCAGGATTTCAGATTTTATATTTCCATCTCTCTGCAATCCTGCAGTTCTTTAGTGTGTAACTCTGAGCTCCACACAGAGTGTGAGCAACTGCTGTTCCCATTTGGGTCAGACACAACAATTCCTCTCCAGGCCTGGGAATCAAGGACACCTCACTGTCTCAGGCCCCGAGAAATGGAAACAAAAGTGAGTTGGGGGGGAGCAAACTGAGAGAATGGGACTGCACTGCCTGAAGCTGGAATTGCACAATTAACCTCTGATATGCAAATGGACAGAACTTCTATCTGTCCCAAAAACCTGTGGCTGTGTCCATCCTGGGTGCAGTCTCTGCGAGACTCCTGCACTGCCCAAGGTGCGCCCTGGGAAGGCCTTTCCATAAATCCCTGCCCTTTATCCTTTCACTCTGCCCAGCCTCTGCTCCAGGGCAGCCTCTCCAAGGCATCAGGACAAGAGGGAACAGCCTCGCGCTGTGCCCTCGAGGGTCAGGGTGGGTGCTGAGGAAAATTCCCTCCCTGCAGGAACGGGGGGAGGAATTCCATCCCAGGAATGACAGAACATTGGAGGCACCACCCCTCAGAGCAGGAGCAGAGGTGGCTCTGCTCCATCACGTCTTCGATGGGGGATGTTGGGGCAGAGATTGGTCCTGATGGCCCCACGGCTCTGCTCCAGCCCCGCTGTGGAGCCACGGAGAGAGGGAGAGACACCCCGGGCAGGAGCGGTTTGGAACCCAGGCCTGGAATTCTCTGCCTGCTCCTGAAAGGAATGAGGCACTTGTCTTTACAAATAAACTCTGGGCCTGCTGAGAGATAAAAACTAGCCCTAAGAGATAAAAGAAACAATGGGAAGGGTTCCACTGACTGATGGATGGAAAGAGAGATTTGTCCTCATCACTAAACTGTAGGTCTGCAAATAAATGAAATTGAATATCAAAAGATGAAAGAAACAATGAGGAGAACCATAAATTCCATAGGAATTTATGAAAAAAAAAAGGCAAGGGGGGGTATACATTAGAAGAGAATCTTAGGAATTAGGCGTTCTGGGAAGTCTGTACCTCTTGAGTACCTCAGCCAATGGGGAAAGAGAGAGGGAAAATGTGGTCGGGAAATTATGATAAAAAGGAGGCTGCATCCTCCAAAAATCTGAGAGACCCCAGGGGAATGCCCCATGGCCTCTCCCTTTATTCGAATAAAGTAACGGGACTCCTCTGCCTCCTTTTTGGACATAAACC
This sequence comes from Callaeas wilsoni, assembly GCA_013398955.1. Taxonomy (NCBI): domain Eukaryota; kingdom Metazoa; phylum Chordata; class Aves; order Passeriformes; family Callaeidae; genus Callaeas; species Callaeas wilsoni. The sequence continues at coordinate 1,609 of VWPU01012486.1, forward strand.
CCTGGTGTTGGTGGATTAATTTTCCTGACACTCCCCAGATCCCACCCAGGCTCCGGGAGCTTCCCAGCTCCCAGGGCAGGGCACGGCAGAGGCACAGAGTCACCTGTTTGCTCAGGGACACGGGCAGAGCAGGGCACAGAGGCTTCAATGCCACGGCCAAGGTCACACGGGACACCCGGGACACAGCACCGCCCTCCTCGGAGCTTCCAGAGCCTGCCCCATCAGCCAGGGAAGGCAAAACCCCAGGGCAAATACGGGATAAACCCCCCAAAACCGCCACGAACCCAAAGCAAGGGAAGGGGACAGGTAAAATGGTGAATGCCAACAGCCAAACCTGCTCCTCAGCGGGACAGGGACACAGAAAATCCCAATTCCTGCCACACCAACCCCGCGCCAGCGTCTGGACGGGCTGAGCGTTTGATCCTTAAGCCGCTTAAAAGGAGCCTGGAAGCCCAAAGGCTGTTAAAAGTCCGTTGTGTGCTCAGTTGCCGAGGTAAATCCATGCTCCGAGCCGGCCAAGGGGACTCAGCCCCCAGCTCCCAGCAGAAGGCACGAACACCCGCACGGGGCGAGCTCTCCTCGCGGGGCAGTGATTTAGTGTCTCTCTTTCTCTCCCCACGCTCCTCGCCTCCTGCACAAGGATCTATTGAGAGGCTGCAGAACAAACGTTCCCTTATGCAGCTCCAAAAAAGTCTCGGTCGGTTCGTCTGAGGCAGCTGCCTCGGAGCTCGCTGTGGTTACTCATTAACCGCGGCTCCCAGGGCACGGGAAGGAGGAATCAACTTAATAGACCCTAAAAAGAGAGGGGAGAAAAAAAAAACAAAGANAAAAAAAAAAAAATAAAACAAACCGGCAATGAAAATAAATACATCAGGTGAACTGGAAAAGGACGTGGAAAAAACAGGTGGCCCCGGGAGCAGCTCCGGGGCTGGGATGGGCTGCGGGAGCCCAGGGAATGTGTGGGGACAAAAGGGGACGATTATTAAAGGGAAGGGAAGAAAGAGAGGGGACAGAGAGGCGCTTGTGCTCCGCAGAGAGGGGTTTCTGTGCCCGGGCTGCGGGGCGGGAGCGCTTCCCTGTGAGGCCGCTCCCCACCCGGGGCCATTCCCCGTTCCCTGCCCCCGGCACGTTTTCCATGAGAATGAGCGGCTGAGGGGCTGGGGAGCGTTTTTGGGGCCAGGAGAGCCCCGGTGACCTGTCCCGGCAGGAGAGGATGGAGCTGCTCCCTGGATTCCCACCCTGGATTCCCACCCTGGATCCCAAAGATCAGAAGCCGCCCCCAGCCCCAGGGGGATTCAGGTTGTGCCCCGGGCAGGTGAGACCCAGGTGCTGCCCTGGCCATCCCCACGTCCCTCACCTGCTCCTGCACCATCCCCCTCCATGGAAAATGCACCCCCCGCATGCCTTCATTCCTCACCTTCCCCAGACTTTGGATTTTGGGGAGAAAGCCATCCCAGGAATCGCAGAACGGGTCGGAAAAGCCCTCTAAGACCATCCAGTCCCCACTGGCAATCCCACCCCTGACCCTGTCCCTAAGTGCCACATCCACACGGCTTTAAATCCCTCCAGGAGCGGGGACTCCACCGCCTGGGCCAGGGCTGGACAGCCCTTCCCATGAAGTTTTTCCTGAGATCCAACCTAAACATCCTCTGGTGCAACTGGAGGCCTTTTCCCCTTGTCCCATCCCTTGTTACCTGGGAGAACAGCCCGACCGCCACCCGGATTTGTGGAGCTCCTGGGCTCACCTGCGGGGCAGCTCCATGGAAAGGGTGGGATCCAGCCTGTCCCCAGCCTGTGTCCCCAAAAACTCTCGTGGGTGGGAGGCGCCTCCCTGCCCAGCCCTGGGCCCACAGGAGAGGGAATGCCGGACGCCTCCGTGAGATCCTGAGGGAGAAGCACAGCCAGAGCTGGAATAAAAAGCTGAACGTTGCTGGGGCCGAGGGCAGTAACTCAGCCCTGCCTGTCCTCCTGAGCTGCTCCGAGCATTCCCGAGGATTCCCAGCCTCTGCCAGCATTCATCCCCTGTTCCCTGCTTGCCCCAAGACAAGGGGAGGCAGGGGGCTGGAATTATCTCCCTGCCTTTTGTCGTGGGAAACAAAAGGACTGCGGTCAGAGGAACGGGGTGGGGACGGAGCAGAGCCAGGACACTGCTCCCTGCAGGACCGCGACACTCGGGGCTTTGGAGAACCCATCCTGGGCTGACAGCGGGCTCCTGGAGTCATCCGCTCCTGGAGGAATCCCTCAGCCAGGGCTGTGCCAGAGCCCTGGGAACAACCTGGACCTGCAGATCCCTGTCCCCAGGGCCAACAGGGCTGACAGGACACAGGGAATGGCTTCCCACTGCCGGAGGGCGGGCTTAGGTGGGACATTGGGAAGGAATCCTTCCCGTCAGGGCGGGCAGGCCCTGGCACAGGGTGCCCAGAGAAGCTAGGGCTGCCCCTGGATCCCGGGAAGTGCCCAAGGCCAGGCTGGAGCAGCCTGGGACAGTGAGAGGTGTCCCAGCCCATGGCAGGGGTGGCACTGGATGGGATTTAAGGTCCCTTCCAACCCAAACCATCCCCCCATTCCACGATTCCCTGCTGTGACCCTTTCCAGCTCTGCTCCCACCCTTCTCCGTGGGTGACCCCCACCCCTGCGAGCACCGGCAGGGACCCCGAGCCACCCGCGCTGTCCCAGGCGTCCTCCGCTCTCCCGAGGGCTGGGATCCGCCTCTGGAAGGGCAGGCTGGGAGGCAGCTCCCTCCCTCCCGGAACAGCCGGTGCTCCAGGGGAACAGGTAGCTTGTGCTGGAGTTTTCGTGGGATGTGAAACATCTGGAGCCCGGCGGCACAAGGCAGCCTTTGTGCAGCTGGGAAAGGCCGCGCCAGAATCCAGCGCTTGTTTGGGACGGCTTCAAGGAGAGGGGGAGGGAAAGGGGAAAAGACCGGAGGGGAGCCACCTCCACTGGAAAAGGAATCTCAGCCTCTCCTCGGGCATTTCCCACCTCGCTGTGCTCACCCTGCAGAGCCCCCCCCGGGTTCTCTGCATCCCGTTCCCAATGGGAATCCCTCCCTCCAGCCTGCCTGTGTCCAGCCTGGGTTAAGCAGCTCCATGGAGCTGGTCCTGGCTGTATTAAATAATAAAATCAAACCGTTTTGATTCAATTTGACTCTGGCAGGGGCAGCGTCCCCTCCCGGCTCACAGCATTCCAGCAAAGGGATGTTTCCCTCTGGGATTATCAGATATCCTGATTCCAGAAGTGCTGATCAACTGATAATTAAAAGGGCCTGAAGGGTGGAAATCCCTGAGGAATCAATGGCCAGGCAGAACTGCCGGGCACAGGGAGCTTGGCAAAGCCGGAGCTGAGGATTCCCGTGCCCGTGGAGGCTCCCGCAGATCCAGGGAGACGCCGATGCCTCTCCTTCCCGGCTGCCATCCCGCCTGAGCACAGGCAACCCGGAGTTCGGGAATTTCACACCTTTCCTCGGCTCACATCCTGCTCCGCTCCCCTCCGCAGCCGCGGGAGCTCGGGATACCCCGCGGAGGTGTTCCGGGGGAGGTGGCTCTGCTCACCTTCTCAGAGGGAAAAACATTCCCAGTGAATGTTCCTTTGGAGCAGCCGGAGCCGGGGGCGGTGGCAGAGGCCGCGGGTTGGGAGCCAGGGTCCGTTAAAGAGCTGGAGCCCACTGGGGAGCACTGGGGAGCACTGGGGAGCCCCGGGGACAGGGACCTCATCCCAGCTCATCCCAGGCTCTGCTCCAGCACGGCCAAATCTCCGAGCGCTCCGCGGAGCCAAATGGGGCTGGAGCTGCCGCCGGCTGCGCCAAAGGAGGAAAAATTCCCCAAAATCCCCCAAAATCCCCCCGAATCTCTTTGTCTCTTCCACCCACCGGAGCTGCAGAGCAATTACCGAGCCCTCGGGGGTTTCACACCCAACCACGGGGCCTCCTCCTGCTAAGATTTAATTTGTTTAATGACTCGGGAGGCCCCGGGGGGCTCCGTGGTGTCAGCATTCATCTCCCCGCTCTCCAAAGGGGTTTTGTCTCCACCCAGAGCTGGAGGGATTTGGTGAAACCCTCCCCAAGACAAGATTTAAGAAATCCCCCCCAAATTCCCGGGGATCTCTGACCTCCAGGGACATGCCAGCCATGCTGGATTCGGGGAAAGGACCTGCAGATCCTCCTGGAGGTTTGTCCATCCACCAGTGGAGATGAGCTGCGATAAATTACAGCCTGGAAAAGGAAAAAGCCAAAGAGGTTGTGAGATGTGATTTGTGTTTGAAATCCCACCTCACACGTGCCCCTGTTGCCAGCCTGAGCTGAAACATCAGGATGGGAGAAACTGGGATGCTCCAGCCTCCACCGGAGTTTAAATCTTGGGAAAGAAAGGGGGATAAAAAGAGTTGGGAATGCTGGTGCTGATGGTTTGTTCTGCACAGAGCTGGGGGAGCAGAGAATGGCAGGATGGGGGGGTTCCAGTGGAATTGGGGTCCTGGAGGAGATGGGGGCCCAGTGGAGGTTGACATCCCAGAGGAGCTGGGATCCTGGAAAAGCTGGGATCCTGGAGAAGCTGGGGGTCCTGAAGGAGGTGGGATCCTGGAAGAGCTGGGATCCTGGAGAAGCTAGGGGTCCTGAAGGAGGTGGAATCCTGGAGAAGGTGGGAGTTCCAGTGAAGTTGGGCTCCTGGAAGAGCTGGGGGTCCCAGTGAAGTTGGGGTCCTGGAGGGGTTGGGGGTCCCTGTGTTGTTGGGGGCGTGGCGGGGACGGGGGTGCCCGTGACGTTGGGGTTCCGGGAGGGAAGGGCGTCCTGATGGAGCTGGGGGTCCTGATGGAGGTGGGATCCTGGAGGAGGTGGGGGTCCCAGTGAAGTTGGGATCCTGGAGGGGATGAGGGTCCCAGTGAAGTTGGGATCCCGGAAGAGAAGGGGATCCTGATGGAGCTGGGGGTCCCTGCGGGAGCTGGGGGTCCCAGTGAAGTTGGGATCCCGGAAGAGAAGGGGATCCTGATGGAGCTGGGGGTCCCTGCGGGAGCTGGGGGTCCCAGTGAAGTTGGGATCCCGGAAGAGAAGGGGATCCTGATGGAGCTGGGGGTCCCTGCGGGAGCTGGGGGTCCCAGTGAAGTTGGGATCCCGGAAGAGAAGGGGATCCTGATGGAGCTGGGGGTCCCTGCGGGAGCTGGGGGTCCCAGTGAAGTTGGGATCCCGGAAGAGAAGGGGATCCTGATGGAGCTGGGGGTCCCTGCGGGAGCTGGGGGTCCCTGGGACGCCCCGGGCTGTGGGACATCCCCACCCCAGCCGTTGCCAGCACCTCCCTCCATTGTTTCCCAGCCGGCGTTTTTCCCGATGACCTCATCTTCCCTTGGCTCCCGCTGGCGATTTTATGGCAGGGAAATGATTCTGCAGCCAAAGGAAAGCAGATCCAGGCGTCTCTTCCCCCTCCTCCGCCCCGTTTCCACCCGGGTTTGTTTCTGCTCCAGGCACGGCGCAGGGATCGTGTGAGACGAGCTGGGAGCTCGGGTCGGGAACGTTTTCCTTGTTCCTGTAGGAACGGGAGAGGCACCAGCCAGAGGCTGAAACAATTCCCCACAGGAACCAGCCCTGGACACAAAAGCTTTCCAATTATCATCAGCATTTTGTAAGATTATATTAAAATAAACCTTCAGGCTCCGTTTCCTGCTCCCGAGATCCCGCTTGTAGGATTATGAGGCACAAAAAAACACTTCCCAGAAATCCCAACCAAGGCCGTACCAGGAATGTTTTCTCCTGTTCTCACACAAACTCTGCACGCTGTAAAAGCCTCAAAACAAAAATTGAGGCACCAAAATGGGAGCTGGGCAAGCTGCAGATCCCACAGGGGGGATTTTCCCTCTTTTCCCATTAGGAACAACACTCTGGGTTGAAGAACTGGAATTGGAGCCCTTCTTGGACCGATGGGATTTCAACTCTCCCGCCTCACACAGCTCCTAAGGAAGCACCTGGAGAACATCCCCCGGAGATGGCACAGGGGAACCTTTCCCAGCTGCTGATCACTGAAGTATTTTAGGTGAAATAATCAGGAAAAAGGGGAACAGGAGCTCATCCATGAGCTGCAGTCCCAGGAATCCAGCACGGACACGAGCACGGAGCTGACCATGCAAGGCTAAACAAACCTACTGAGAGAGAGCCAATAAAACATCCGAAAAATCACTGGAATTAAATTAAAAGTTGGAGTTGTTCAGCCTGGAGAAGAGAAGAGCCTGGGGAGACCTCAGAGTCCCTTTCAGTGCCTAAAGGGGTTCCAGGAGAGCTGGAGAGGGACTGGGGACAAGGGATGGAGGGACAGGACACAGGGAATGGCTTCCACTGCCAGAGGGCAGGGATGGATGGGAGATTGGGCAGGAATTCCTCCCTGTGAGGGGGGCGAGGCCCTGGAATGGATTTCCCAGAGAAGCTGTGGCTGCCCCTGGATCCCTGGAAGTGTCCCAGGCCAGGCTGGACGGGGCTTGGAGCAGCCTGGGACCGTGGGAGGTGTCCCTGCCCATGGGATGGTGGCACTGGACAGGCTCTGAGGTCCCTTCCCACCCAAACCATTCCGGGATCCTCTGAAACCTCCTCTCCAAACCCAATAACCCCACACCCAACACCTGCCCCGGCAAAAGGACACGCCGAGCTGAAATTCCTTGTGTTCCCTCCAGTCCCCAGCCCCACGCTGGCCCCTGAGGCGTGGGGTCCACGCTGGGATTGAAACAAGGAACGCGGCGCATCCCGGGTGGGATTGTGTGGATGCTGAAATGCTGTGAGCAGGGAAATTTTCTCTTCTTGCATTCATTCTGTGAGAACTTTTCCTTTGCTGTGTAAGCTATGTGAACAATAGATAGGGTTTTTGGAAATAGCATTCATATCTGGTATCTTCTGATCTTGTGTACATTATATTAGGAAAAAACTTTTCTAAGTGGGTGTCTGAGACTTTGAGCAATCACCCTAGGAGAAGTGTGAGCACTGTTCAATTGCTTTATGGAACTAGAATATGTAAATAGTATTGTAAATTTAATAAATGATTCATTCCTCGCTCTGGACTCCTGCCTCGCTGCATCTCTGAACCCCTGCTTGGAAGCCCACAGGGTTGGGACCCCCGGGAAGGGGCAGAGGAGCCTCGGGAGCCCGCGGCTGCGAGCACGGGCGGCTCGGCTTCCACCGCGGCGCGCCTGCCAAGCCCAACAAAGCCCCGCACGAAGAACAGAAGCGGTTCTGCCTGCAGGCCCGGATTGTTCCCGTCCCGAGGGGAGGGGCGGGAGGTGAAATCCAGCCCTTTCCAGGCCGTGACTCAGGTGCCGCGATCCGCCCGGGGCGCGCATCTCGCACCGCGAGCGGCTCCAGCCGCGCTCGCCCCGGGGCTCATAATGGGATTATTGTTCCTTTGCGTGCAAAGCCTCGCTTGGGGTTGGTGTCCCCGCCCTGCCCTGCAAACCGCAGCCGCCTGCGCCTTCCCAGCCCCCGGCACGGGCCGCCCGGCCCCGCCGAGAGCGAGCCCGTTCGTTCCTGGCATCCCCGAGAGCCGTTCCTGCGCCCTGAGTCACCGCCGTGCTGCCAGGGATCACCGCGGGACCGTGGAATCAGCTGGGAGGGACCCGCAGGGATCATCCATCCATCCAGCCCAGCCCCTGCACGGGCACCCTCACAACCCCACCCGGGCCTGGCAGCGCTCTCCAAACGCTCCTGGAGCTCTGGGAGCCTCGGGAACGTGCCCATTCCCTGGGGAGCCTGGGCAGCGCCTGACACCTGCTGGGGGAAGAACCTTTCCCTAAAATCCATCCCAATGGCCCTGACGCAGCTCCAGCATTCCCCGGGTCCTGCCCCCGGTCACAGGGAGCGTTTCCTGCCCCTCCACCGCCCCTCGGGAGGAAATTCCCCTGCCCTGGTTGCACAGCCCAGGGCAGGGACACCTTCCCCTATCCCAGCCTGGCCTCGGACACTTCCAGGGATCCAGGGGCAGCCACAGCTTCTCTGGGCACCCTGTGCCAGGGCCTCCCACCCTCCCAGCCAGGAATTCCTTCCCAATATCCCACCTAAACCGGCTCTCCTTCACCTTAAGGCCATGAGCTGAAGGCAGGAAGGGAGAAGCCCAGAGCTGGGCGTTACACACCCCATTAATCCCCTCTCCAGAGCCCAAATCCCTGGATAAACACACGGACAGTGCCCTGCTCCCGGCTGTCAGCAGCCTCTCCATCTTCCACCTGAGATTTAAGGACAAGCCCAGCTCATCCCTGCTGGCTCCAGAGGAGTTTCCCTGGGGATTCCTCCACCATCTCCTCAGCAGCCAGCCCCGGTCCCAGGCAGCACCTCCACGGTTCAGCCTCTGGAACACCAAAAAAACCCCCACACTAAAAGCAGGAACATCCACCCAGCCCTGCATTCCTGGGCTTTTCCCAGCTTGGCCAAGCCCTGGGAGCAGCAGCTCGTGCACAGGCAGCACCAGAGCACCTCCAGTGCCAAGGACAGACACCTCCGGGGCTGGGAGGAATTGGGGGATTTTCCCACAATTTCCCCACAATTTTCCCATTCTCGGCTCAACTCTCAGGTCACCGCCTTCATCGGCAGGGCTGGAAAACCCCAAAGCATCCACAAAATCAGCAGCAAGAGGGAAAACCTTCCCTCTGTGCCCACCGGGAGCGTGGGTGCTGTGATCCAGGGAGACCCAGGGGTTTCTCCCCGTTTTCCAGAGGGAAACACAGGATGGGGGCTCGGTGGCCATTCCCACAGCAATCCCTTGGCTGCATCCTGACCCCCCAGGATCCCAAACCCCATCTCCAGCCATGGAATAACTTTCCCCTTTTCCCTCCAGTTCGCTCCCTGGAGGATTCCCAGCTCCTCCAGCCGAGGAGCAGAGCCCATCTCCGTGTTCCAGGCCTTGGCTGGGGGTTTATATTCCCTCTGCTCCCAAATTCCCCCTTTCCATGGACATTTCTTGTTCCCAGGTGCAATTTCAGGCCTGGCCCCTCGCCAGCTTTTCCCTCACACCAAGAACAGGGAGATAATTTTGTCCTTTTCCAGGGGACAAACAGAAAAGAGGGATTTTCCTCCGGGATTTCTGCATCCCTCCCTCCCCACTCCTTCCCTAGGGCTCCATCCTCATCTGGACTGGCTGCATCCAAGCAGGATTAAATGCTTCATGTGGCATTATCTCCCAGAAATCTGATTACAAGGCAGCCTTTAACTCTCTAATGGGTTTTTTTTTGTACCAGCTGGCACCACGCACCAGGAATTAAACCAGGAAACATCCCTGACAGGCTGGAGAATCCCAAGCCACGGACATCCCTGAGGATCCGAAGGTTTTCCAGGCTTTTGGCTGGAAAAAGAGGGCTCAGGGCTTTCCAGACCCTTCAGTGAGTGGAAATAGGGAGAGCAGTGGGAGATGGTGCAGCACAGCCCTGGGAATGGGGCACTGG
>VWPU01012487.1:0-28746 GCA_013398955.1 Callaeas wilsoni
CACCCCCTCCGCACCCCCCCCGCACCTTCCACTCCTCCCGCACGTCTCGGACACCTCCCACTCCCTCCTGCACCTGCGGGACAGCTCTGCAGCACCCGGGAGCACTGGAGGGCTTGTCCCAGTCGGGGGAAGGATATAGCCTGGCACTGCACAGACACCTTGGCCAGGTGACACGGTGGCTGAAATGGGAGGGGCAGCAGGTGCTGGAAGTGCTGCTGTCACCCCTCGGGGCAGGGACAGCCCAGGGGAGCAGGACAATGGCACCTCTGGGGATGTGCTGGCATTTGAGTGCAACAGGTACGGTCTAGACGCCACTGAAACCAGTGGGAGCCACAGGCTCCAAGGAAGCCGAGGCAAGTCACATGGAACGAGAAGGTTTGATTTATGTTGAACATTAGATCCATCTCCAACTGGTAAAAGAACATGTTAAGAGCATAAAAATAGCCATAGTGGCTCATCTCTGGGAGAGAGCAGCGGCGAACATCCACTGGAGAGCACAAGCACAGAGCAAGCCAACAATGATACTTCATCAAACACTCTATTAACCTCCAGCAATTTATGGCTCAAGATCCTTCAAAGCCAGAAATAATGTCTGTGTGTGGATGTATGATGGATTTTTCCGACATTAATTTGTCCGGTAACTTTTTGAACCCGTGTAGGTTTTACCTCGCACAGTCTTGGTGAAAGATCTCTCCTGTTTAACCACACACCTGAGAGCAGCCTCCTTCCTGCTGGGTTCAACCTCTGCCAGGCCCCTCACACCCCTTGGACCAGCAGCTAATCCTGGTTCACTGTCCTGAGTTTACAGATTTCTGTTGTGTCCCTTCTCAGGCTGAAAAGCCTCACCCCAGGGAATCCTGACTTTATCCTCACTCATCCCTGGGCCCTTCTCTGGACCTTCTCACATTTATTGCTGGTTTTGTGTCATGGATTGGGAACAGAAAAATGCAGGGTTCAGGGTAGGGCTGTCACACAGATGTCAGTAACACCACAGTGCTCTTTCTTCAATCCCTACTTTCCCCCTAATAATTTCCAATATTTGGTTGGGAACTACTGGATGTAGAACTAGTGTTTCCACAGAGTTATTTATTGCAGCCTTCAATTTTCACTCCTGGGTGCTGGCCCTCAGTACAGTGTCTTCTGTGCTTGTAAAGATGAGATTTCCAATTCTACAACCCTCCCAGAGTCCAAGACCTTATATTTGTCTGCCTTAAATTTCACCTGCCCCTGCCCATCCTTCCAACACCACACCAGCTGGTCCCCTCTTTGTCCCAGTTCTCCAGCTGGTGGATAGTCCCACAAGTGTCTGATGTGGGCACTGGGGCCATGGACAGCAGCTCCACCATCTCTTCCCTGTCACTCTTTATAAAAACTGGTTGCATTAATCACTTTGCAGAATTTTCAGGCCAAGAGGAGGCCCCATCCCTGGAAGAGTTCAAGACCAGGTTGGATGGGGCTTGGAGCAGCCTGGGATAGTGAGAGGTGTCCCTGCCCATGGCAGGGCGTGGAACAAGATGAGCTTTATGGTCCCTTCCAACCCAAACCAGTCTGAGAGGTGATGATTAAAAATGAAAGAATATAGAATATCAGCATTAGGTTACTTGTGTCCCATTTGAGCTGCTGGGCAAATACTCCCCATTCCCTGTTCTTCATAACTGTTCAGGTGATTTGGTTGCCTTAAAACTGTGACGCCAACACTTCACCTTGGACAGGCACAGCCACAAGCCCACGGCTCTGAGCTTGCTGTGCTTGGGCAGCTGTGCCTGCTGCGAGGAACAGCTGGAACCAGGGCAGGGCGTGCGGGGACGGGGGGCAGAGAGAGTTAAGGGCATCAAAAACTGCAGAATGCCACAGACACGGATGCAGGAGCCAAGCCTTTGGTGTCAAAGAAGCGACACTTCCAACAAAACACAAGGTTGTTGCCATGTTCAGGATGCACAAACAACCAGATCCCCGCATCGGCCTCTCTGGTTGTCGTGTACCTTCTGCACGAGGTGCTTTGCATAGAATTAAGGACAGGATTTGTTTCTTCAAACTTTTGCAATTTTAACATCTGCTTGTTTTGGTAAATCTGACAGGGACTCTCTTTTGTCTCTTTTATTTTATTTTATTTTTTTTTTAACCGAAATTCTATGAAAAGTGTTTTTAAAAGTGCTAACTGACAAGCCTACACAGGCTGCCTCCACTCAGGGAGCACTCTGCACAGTTGTTAACTTGTTAGACAGGAGCTAGATTACAATCATAAATAAATGATTTGCTGTCTCCTTACATTCAGACATGTAGCTTTTAAAGTGTAGCTGTCATCCCTGAATCAGATTTAGTCAAATGCTGTGTAACTGCAAAATTATCCTATCCTTACCTTTTTTTATTCTCCATATAATGGACAGTTAAATTGGATTTTCAAATTTGAAGTGCATATGTTTTTCAAATCCCCACAGGGTTGCCATTTTTTCATTTCTAAAGCAACTCACTAATGTTTATCATTACCACACAGAAATATTACAATTCTTAAGGGGCACCTTATAAAATAAGTACAGGAGAAATATGCTTTATCGTCTCAAAATGAAACCAATTTCTCAGCTGATTTGCAATTTATTTACATGTTAGCATTTGATTTTCTGCTGATTTATAGCCCCACATGCCTGTGTCTTTGCTGCTTTCTAAATAAACACCATCAGGCTGGGGAAGCCAATACTGAATTACAGAGCTTTGTTCCAGCTTCTCTCTATTAATGAGTTAAATCTTTTACCAATAGTGCCTGGTCTCCCCGAGCATTGAGTGCAAGGAGAAGTCATGCATGGTATTTTATAAGGCTGGAGTTCTGGTATGCTATAAATAATCAGGAGGTGTGGAGAATCCAAGGGGAAAATAGAGATCTCAGGAAAAGCACAAGTGAAAAATGTGGTCTCGCAATTATTCTTTTTTTCTAAGCTATAAATTTGGAGATGCAGCCACGGCTCGTGGAAACCAGTGCTGGGGACATTTTATTTTACGCAGCCATTTAGGACCTTCCTTCCATGGCAGCTTTCCAGGGTACCTGCTTCACACCTGGGCTGCTGCATCCGGCATGTTCCCACCGCATCCATGAGCCGCACAGGTAACGCCAGCCCGTGCTGAGGATTGTTTCCGAGTAAGTTTTTTAATGGCAGGTAAATTATTCATTGGCATGTAAAATAATACTCTCAGCCTTAACTAACGGGGTAGTAAAAATAACCCCTGGCAAAGACCTCACCCTTCCAAGGTTCGGTTCATCAATAAACAATCCGAGAGCGCCGGCACAGCGCCTTCGGAAGGGCCCAGCGCGGCGAGGGGCGATTCGGAGGGAGGGGGCTGAGATTCAAATGTGCATCAGTCTGGGGGAAATGCGCCTTTTCCACTCTGTAAGCTGCATGTGCAAATTCTGTGGATAATTAATGCAACAGTTCCTTCAGCAGCATCAAAAGACCCACTGTTTAATTCAACATCCTACACGCGCGGTGTGACAGCAGCGAGGAGCGTTATCCCCGGCAGTGAGTGACAGAGGGCATCAAGCATTCCTCTGGAATGCTCTTGCATCTCGCCCGAGCGGCACCTCAGGTGTGGCTGAGCTGCATTAATGACGGGAGGTGCTGCCAGCCCATGCCAGGCACGCTCCCGTCGGGAATGCCAGCCTGGCCGGGCACCGCGCCGCAGCCCCCCCGTCCCTGCAGCTGAAGGACTCGCTCTGCCGACACTGCCGTGGTCACCGGGACATCTCAGAGGAGCTGGGAAGGGATCCGGCCACTGCAGGCACCTGCAGAGAGGTCATGGAGCCGACATTCGAAAGCCAGACACCTGTACCAGCCTGGGCTCAGTGCTGCTGAACTGGGGCCGCCTGAGCAGCCCTTCTGGTACCCTTCTCCTGCCAGGACCATGTGCCCCACAGGTTTTCCAGCCTGTTGACGCACTGGCCCTGTCTCAGGCACTGGAGCTCAAGTGTAAAAAAGGCAGAGCAGGTCACAGCTCAGTTTCTTTGGAGAATCACAGAGGCTTTGACACGGTTGTGGAGCGCCTGCTCCGGTGCCGCCGTGGGACGAGCTGGTGCCTGATGCTCCCCGGCCCTGGAGCCCGCCCAGCCTCTGCTTGGGAGCGCACGCAGTGCGATTCCGCAAACTCCAAATCCTGCATCTCAGCAATTCAGTTCCAAAGCATCAGGAAGGGCCTGGCCAAGGAGAAGCCAGGTCTGTGATCTTGCCCCATCCCTCCCCTGGGGGCACTGGGTGCTCCCCCCAGGCAGGGAACCGGCTGTGACAGCCACAGCAAGGCAGCAGCGAGGCCGCTTTGTGCCTGTGCACATTTGTGCTTGCTTAATGGCGGGGGTTTGTTTTTTCCTGTTGACATTGATCATAATTGTTACCCCATCGATTGACACGCAGACTGCTCGGCGGAATAACAAGGAATGCTCCGTGCCAAATTATTCACTCTCCACCGGCTAAATCGCACATCCTCCTGCAATCAAACCACAACCGCAGCCGCAGCTGGAAAACAAAGGTCCTGCAATTCCGAGTGGAGATGTGCAGAGCTGGGCAAGGAGTGGTGGAACATCAGGCTCCCGGTGCTCCCACCGCCTGTCAGTGACGGGTGTGTGACAGCAGTAACGACACCGCCAGCAGCGCCGGCCCCGCCGTCTGTGCAGCTCCAGCCACAGGAGATACAGGAGGGAAAACGGATGGCATCGGCTGGAATGGGCTGAGCATCCAAATCCAACCGAGAGTAAGGCAGAAAACTCTTACCATCAGAACACGGATTTTGGAGCCTAGGGTTTGTCCTGCAACCGTACGTTAAAAATAAAACCTGTCCGAATTTGGATTGGTTTAAGGTCACACGGCTCCATGGAGGTCAGGGGCCAGCACAGCGCTGCACCTCTTGCCTTGTTGGGGAGCACTGGCTTGGGATGGGCTGTGGCTTGGAGCCAGGCTCCGTGCCAGCAGCGAGTGGCTTCCCTAACCCTGTCCCAAGAGCGTGGAAAGTGTCACCCGGGGATGAGCACACACTAGAGAGGCATCAGCAAAAGTACACTCCTCCTCCAGCAGGAAAGTTTCCTGTGCTGAAAATCACAGCTCTCCTATTTAATTCTCATGAATATTCATCCGTGCGGGGATCTCATTCAGAGGGAGACCGAGAAGAACTGGTGGGTGCTTATGCAAAAACACAGACACTTGACACCAAAGATGCTTGTTTAGTTGATGTGAAATCTCTCCAGTTTTCTTTTCCCAGTACATACACGGGCTTGGTGGGATAAAATACATTATCCAGAGAATCATTCATCAAAGACCTGGAACTACACAGAGCGCATGGATGGATAAGGATGGATAAGGAAAATGGCCACCTCGGCAGTGGCTTAAGGACAGCCAGAAAGACGTTTGATGAGCAAAAACCTTCCCACGGATTTGTGCTGGAAGCAGGGTTCAATAGGGGACTGTATGTACCATCGAGTGCCAATCAAACAGAGTCATCTGTGCAGATCTGTGGCACAATCTTGGAGCTCTGGCACGGCAGGGGCTGGGCTGGGCTGGGCTGGGCAGGATTAGTCGGGAGCTAGAAAGGGATTAGGAAAACCTGACATGAAAATGCTTCACTTTGTATGCATTTTTATAGTGTGAGACTGTATACGGAGAGCTGTTATCCCACGGGCTGCCAGGCAGGAGCAGGGAAAAACAATGAAATGTATTTTGAGGAAAAAAAGGGACTTGGAAGGAGACATCCTCCCAGTGTGGGAAGAGCGTTGCTGAAGAACCGCTCCTGACTTTTGGGGAGCTGGACAGGAGCCATTTGCAGGCACTCCTGATAAGCCTTCCCAGCCTTTCCTTGTTTTCTTTCCCGTTGTTTTGAGTTAACGCCGTTGTCAAGAGCCAGCTCCCCGGTCCCTCCTGCAGCACCCCGACCCCAGACCCCTAGCCAGGAGTTATCCCTCCATCCTGCTCCCTGCAGGACCTACTGCTGCCGGCGGGCTCTCCAGAATTCCCTTTTAAGAAATCAGGGCAGAGAGCAAGGGAACAGTGGGTCCTCAGTGACGTAAGTGTTGCAGAGCTCCGGAACAAGCCGGGCTAACTAATGGCTTTGCTAAACACTGCAGTCGCTGGCGATGATCTCCGTGGCCATTCCCTGTGTGAGAGGGTTGAAATCTGCTGGCGAATCCCGACATTTTTGGAGCCATGGTGGGCCACATGCTCAGAGACGCGCTCGCTTCCCTGTTCCGCTCGACTGCAGCTTCGCCGTGATGTAGCAGATTGTTTGGAGGAATCCATGTCAGGATATTTTAGGGAAGTCAGTGCTAGCGTTGCTGTGAATACAGCATCTCTGTGCGTTGCACAAATCCCTTCCCTGCTCGGAACGAGCCTGGCAGCGCCGAGCTCTCTGAGGGCTGCTGCAGGCGAAGACGGAGGGGCTGTCGTGGAGGCAGATGGACCCGCGCAGCTCCGCGGGGATGGAGCCTGACTGTGCAGCAGCGCTCACTGTTGTCCTAACGAGAGCCTGAAGGGTCCCAGCAGGACCCGGATCCCGCAGGATGTGTGGCACCCTTCCCCGGCACCGTGGGCAGGGCGCTGCTGACAGCGGGCGCTTGCACCCGTGGGCACCGGCGCCGCGGCCGCGTCCTCCTGAGCAGCTTTGGAGGCTGTTTGGAGATAGCAGCAGAATGACTTTGTTCTCATCAGCCCACAAACTGCTTAATTAGTTAAAAATTTACTCCGGATTAACTTGATTTGAGCTCTCCAGTCTGAGGTTTCGGCTGCCTCCCGGTGCCTCCAGCCCCTCCGGAGAGGGGAAGGGGCTGGGATGGGGGAGCAGAGCCGGGAACACCACCCCGGCTGCAGGATTCCCCCGCTCTCACACTCTGCACTGGAGCTGCAGACTCTTCCAGCAAAGCCAATTTCAGTCAACCTGGTTTCTCTAAAATACCTCGACTTCAGTAGTGTTTTGTACAAAGGGAGGGGGAAAAAAAAATCCTAAATATTTTCCTTGGGATAAACTCCCGTGTTAGAGCCACGTCCCTTTCATGCTGTTGCACATGGGCTGATATTTAAGGCAGGGACTTATTGTATAACCCACTGCCTGTGGGATTAAAAAAAATAAAAAAAACCCCCAGTCTCCATGGAAATGGAGGCCATATCTTTTGAAAACTGTATCAGAGCTCTCTATCCTCTCCCCTTTATCATTGTATTTTAACCTACCAGCTGCATATTTAAGAGCAGAGCTTGCAAGATGATCTTACCCTTTTTTATTATTTTCCCTTATGTGTTAAGGGAGGGAATACTGACAGGGACAAGTGACAGCTCGCTAATTATTCCCTTACTGCCACTGCTGTTCTTGTTTTGGACGTGTTGCTCATTTTCCTCTGCTCTTCGCACTGAATAATGCATGGGTCCCTATCAGTATTCATGCGGTACCTTCGGGAACTGCCAGCCTAACTAGCTGATAACTGATTCAGTTTGTAACCGGTGCCTTTGGGAGTTGCAAGGAAAAGTAGCCAAGAACAAATTTAACACTTCTTTCTCATTGCCTCAGAACATCAAGGAGAGGTACAGGAGGGCTGCGCATGAAATCCATTCGTTGCCTGGAGCTGTCGGAGGTGCAGAGCTGCAGCTCTCGCGTTTAACCCAGCGCCCGCGGCCGCGGGGTCAGCGGGATCCAGATGGGAGCGCCGGGAGGGAGCGGGCCCGGCCGCCGCCATCCCCAAGCAGTTGTTTTCAGCAGATGCCCTCTCTAGGCTTCTCAGGGAGGTGCCAAGAAAAGCCACCCCAGAGCCATCTGTACTTCGGAGCGGCAAATAGTGCGAGCCTGGTGCCGGTGCTGGGAGCGCTCCGGGCTATCGGCTGCTATCGGCGTGGCACGAGCACATCGGGGCGGGGACCCTGCGGGGCTGAGCCGGCCCCGCCCGCACCCCCAAAGCGCAAACTGCCGGTGCCGGGACACCCGGCTGACCCCGAGCAACACTGAGCCTGGTCCCTTACAGCAAGGTCTGTCCCGCTTCAAAGCAGCTTCAAGAGCCCCCTCCCATCCCAGGGAGAACGCAAAACGAAGGAGGATGGGTAGAAGCCATATCCGCTCTAGCTCTGTTAAATATGGTTGAGAGAGGGAAGAAAGGGAGAAAGTCTGGCATTTCCCATGTGCCACTTTTGTTAGAGGTGCCTGGTTATTCTGGTGCTGCAGGAAACACATTTCCTGCCCCGCAAGCGGGGAGGGATGGGCTCACTCACCGTACGGAGCTGCTCCGCGGGAAGAGCGCTGCTCCCTCCAAAGAAGGATGAAAAACTCCTCTGAGCAGTTGGCTGAATATTCTTACTCGAGCTTTTCATCTGACATGTGTCAGATGGTGTGACCTTAACCACCCGTCATGGCATGACCTTAACCGCCATCTTCACAGCTTTGCTCCTCTCCAAGTGCAGACATATATATTTAAAATACTGCCGTGGAGGAAGAGATGCGTTGGGTTTGGGGTTGCGTCAAAGTTGTCAGACGTGTCTTCTGCAGGAGCTGAAAGCAGATGGGGAGATGACCTCGTAGGCGTCCATCATGCCTCATGCGAGGGACAGAGGTTCAAGCAGGAAAATTTTAAAGGTCTTTCTTAGAGCTTGCACTAGGAACTGTTTTCCTAGTTCAAACACAATGAACTTTGTTGAGGAAGTTTAGGAGCTCCTCTCTCAAATGAAGACTATCCAGACGAGTGCTAGGCAGGAAGTGAGGTTTGTGCACGAGGGACAAAGCTCTTGAAACACAGCTAGATTTGGGAGCAAATTAATCAAGACCCAGCAGAAGAGCCACATCTGGGCTGTGCTCAGACAGGACTGTGGTGTGGGGGCTCCTCACTGACCCCTGAGTGCCATCAGCCCCTTTGGACATGGAAAGCAGGCTGGAGGGATGTGGTGACCCAGCTCAGGGAGCTCTTGACTCAAACAAAGCTGCTGTGTGTTTAATTGATTCCTGTCCACTGTTCCCATTTCAAGCTTTTCTGCACTTCCTCCACTTCCCTGCTCCCAGTGCCAACTGACCAACTGGCCACAGCAGAAAATCCTGGGTGATCTGTCCCATCAGCCCTTAAGGAAACACGCAGACGAGGTGGTCACTGACAGCCAACCACTGGGGACAGATCCAACCTTTCTCTCCTTCTGGGTTCTGCAAAACATGGCAGCAGTTTGTGTTTAGAACTGCTAAAACCCACGGCTAATTGGGCAAAATTAGTGACACCTTTTAAAAGGTAAAAATCAAGTTAAATAATGCTGATCTCTTCATCATGCTGCCTATAATTACAGCAAAAAAAAAAATAGGATGTCAAAGAGAAGCTGAACTACAGAACAGAAAATCCCTTGGCAATGGCTGCACTCGGATTCCTTGCCCCCAGCCTGCTGGAGAGGTTTGGCTCCGGTGGCAGTGGGCACATTGTGGGCTTGGCAGCGTCATTCCTGCGCCTGTTCCAGGGAACAATTCTCCCCAACCATAGTAAGCCTTGGAAAGACGTTCACCAGTGTCTGTGGTGCCTCTGGGGAGCCCCTTGGAAGACAAGGAAAAAAGCCTCAAGATACTGTATGTCAGTCTATCTCTCACTATAATTACCTTTATTGATTGGGGACTCATTTACATTTCCATATCTCCGAGTTTCCTGTTAGTGTGCCTGTTTAGATGTGTTCATGGATCAGATTTCAAGAGATTTCATCCCTGGGAAAAAAACCCTTGTTATGTATGAACTCCATGCAAATCTCAAAAGAGAGGTGATGAGGCTTTATGGCAAGAAATAACACCAGAAACTGTCGGATGAGGGGAAGGAGAGAAGACGGAGCGGCCATGGCAGCAGAGCCATTTGTCACAGCACCCCCAGCACACGGAATGCTCTGCACAGAATTCCTCCTTTTAGTGAAGCCAAATATTTTCTCAAAATAAAGAGCAGAAATGCATGAGGAACACAAAACCACCAAACCAGAAATTCTTCTCTCCTACAGGTTTGTGACATGTCCCGAGGGGAGAGCTGCTCTTGCAGACAGGTACAGGAATACCTGCTTAGCTCGGAACTGGCTGAGAATGGCTGCTCTGCCCTGAGCACTCTCTCCCTTCTGCTGACAGAAATCCTGCTCATGTTCTCTCTGGCCAGCCCTGCCGTGCAGCCCCACATGTCCTTGCTGGTGGCAGAGCTCACCCAGCCGTGGTGCCCCTTCACCCCAGTGCCATGGGGACACCTCCAGCCCTGGGACAGCTCCCAAGGGAAGTGGCATTTGCCCCTTTGCTGGTGGATGCTGGGTGTGGGGAAGAGAAAGTCTGCAGTGGCAAAAATACCTTTCGATGATGGAAGGGGAGCAGTGAGAGTGCCTGGAGGGAGGTTTCAGGTTGGCAGTAAGTAGCTGTGATCCCCAGAGGAATTTAAATTGCCTTGCACTGCTTCTCACCAGAGTGAGAGGGAGAAGTGGGAGAGGGTCTTCTGCATCCCCCCTGCATCACGCAGGTCCCCCGTCACAGCAGATCTGGGACCAGATGTGCACATGTGCACTGCACTGCTTCCCTGACTGGGGGAGTCCCCGTTGCCAGGGCTCGGACCAGCCAATGTCCTCATCCAGTGGTCAGGGCTGCAGGGGTCTCTGAAAACAGCCCTCACCTCCCTCTGCAGCCCCTTGCAGGCTGCCTGCTCCGTCTCACCCAGACTAGACACAGAATCTGCTTCAAAATGGATGTTTTTCACATTAAAGAGCTGCACAAACATTTTATTTCCCATTTGTGGCCCTTTTGCAAACAGCAGAGAATCCACTCTTTCCTCCAGAAGATTTGTGTCTGAGGGAGCTCCCAGGCTGACATAAAGCTGCCCATACTTTCAAGAGGCCTCTCTGGTAAGCTCTTATTTCTTGGAATCCTTCCCAAAACAAGGCAGTATCACTTATGGGAAGCAGCAAACAGGAGTGATGTGAAGCCCTGAGAAACTCTTCCCGTTTCAGCAAAGGCACAAGTGTCACGTCTCTGCAGAAATATCAGTTATATTTCCTGTACAGCTAATGAGATAGCAGTTGGCAAACATCACAGGTAAACAGTCAGATGTAACCTGGCACATAATTTGGGGATTTTGGAATCACATTTTCCTGCTGCTAAGGTGTCCCTGAGCGCTGCACCCACTGCTGTGCCCAGGTAAAGCCCGGAGTAACCAGTGGAGTGCAGTGAAACCGCGGTCCAACGTCACAGAGCTGGGGAAGGGTCATGAGAGGAGCAGCTGAGGGAGCAGGAGGGGCTCAGGCTGGAGAAAAGGAGGCTCAGGGGAGACCTTCTGGCTCTCCACAACTCCCTGACAGGAGGGTGTAGCCAGGTGGGTTTGGAAGAAGCATCATGACAAGAGGAAATGGCCTCGAGTAGCTCCTTACCCTAAAGGGCTGTCCAGCCCTGGCACAGCTGCCCCGGGCAATGTGGGGTCACCATTCCCGGGAGGATTTAAGAGACATGTGGATGTGGCCCTTGGGGGAATTGGGTCAGTGGTGGCCTTGGCAGCACTGGGTGAATGGTTGGACTTCATGATCTTAGATGTCTTTTCCAACCCAAACTATTCCGTGAGTCTGTAAGAGACCATATCTGATTCAGCATTATTATTAATCCCATATGTAGCTTATGAAGGGAGGAAAGGCAGTAATTAAGTGCAGTCATAAGTTAAAAGAACTGACCGTGTGTTTCTTGCTTGCCTGATCTCTGGCAGCGCCTCGTGTTTACTCAGTCATCTGCTGCTGGTTCTGTAACCCTGTGTGCTCCCCTTGTCCCAGCCGTGGGCTCTGGGGCACTCGGGGGATGCCCTTCAGCTCCCAAAGTTCTCCTCAAAAAAGGGAAGAAACCAACGAAGGAGTAAAAAAAGGGTAAGAAAATTCAGAAGAGCAGAAGGAATTGGCAAAACAAAACCTAACCCCAAAGCAAACAGAAAAACCCCAAACCCTGAAGGGCAGCAAGATACAAAGGCATAGAGGGCAAATACCTTCAGGCAGATGGTGACACTGGCAATGGCACAGACTGCCATGGTCCAGCACCGGGCACGGCCTGGCAGGGAGCCCTCAAGAGCCCCCAGGCTGCCAAGAAGAGCCCCTCAGCCTGGCTCAGCATGTGGCTACAGGGCTCCCAGCTGGCCTTTAAAGGCTGTTGGGAGCTTGTTCCTGCTCCTCACAGCTGAGAACCTGGGGCAGATGAAGCATGACCCAGGGTGAGGGTCCCAGCCCTGCAGGAAACTGGGTTTAGGTAAATTTTGTGCAGGTCGTCCATGTAGTAGAGGGATGGTTTCTGGGCAAGGAATAAATGTGATTTTAGTCCTGTTCTGAAACAAAAAAAGAAATTTGTGCCTTCTGGGAGATGCTGGTGTGTGACTATTGGTGAGGATGGTCCCCAGCTGTAGTGAGAGAAGAAGTCTGTGCTCCCTGGGAGCTTCTCTGCAGCTCCTCTCTGAGACCACTGGGAAAGGTCCTGCTGGACTGAGACCAAGGTGACACTTTTGGGAAAGAACCCAGATTATTAGTGATGTACTGAGAAGTTGTGAGCCACAAGGAGAACATGGACCTCAATCTGGTTCTACTGCAGCCAGTTCTCAGGTGTTCCTAGATTTGGCTTCAGGTCTCTCAAATAAGGATGAGTTATGAGGTCTCTCTGAGTTGTTCCTCTCCCTCAGACACTGGAGGGATTTGGGTTTGTCCTTGCCTCCGGCCACTCCTCACGTGGTCCCTTCTGATACTCTCTGGTCCCTCCCAACACTCTTTTGTCCCTCCAGCCTCTCTCTGGTGGCTCTGTCACACCACTGTCCCTTCAGCCACTCTCTGGTCCCTCCAGCTGCTCTCTGGTGGCTCTGTGGCTCCGTGGCATCTCCAGCCGCTCTCTGGTGGCTCTGTTACACCGCAGTCCCTCCGGTGGCTCTGCTTTCCCACCCGGCCCTCCTGCCCCGGCGGTTGTGGCTGCTCCTCCATCCCGAGGATCAGTTTTCAGCCAGCCCCGCGCTTTGCCCTCAGTCAGACTATTTAGTCTGGTTTTGGTGACCCTGTCTGACTGCTCGGGAAGGAGCTCTCAGGTTTCTCTTTTCTCTGCAATCACTACACTTTTTTTTAAACAAATACCTTTGCGCCTCAGTCTCTCAGACAGGCTTAAGGTGGTCCCATTTGCCTTCCTCGTGTGAGGAGACACGCTGGGAGTAGTCCTGGGATTTGCATTCCTTTGCTCTTGCGCTGTGGGAGTGCAGGGTTACCTTCCCTTATAAATCGATGTAGAGTGGCCATTCAGGGCTACTATTTACAAAAATCCCCCTAAAAACCTAGGAATACCCCTGCTTGATATCCAGGCAGGGCTTATCTCTGAGCACGAAAGCAAAGACACTGCTCGAGTTTTCTTTGCAGAAGTGATGATATAGTCTTTGATTCGACTAACACGCGTTGAAAAAGCCCCTTGTGCTTTAAATGCGAATTCCAAAAGCTTTAAAAATTGCCACAAGCTCTTTCCTTTGTGCTGCTCACATCGTCCATGGCCAGGCAGGAGCTCGCCCTGTGCCTCTGCATTGTGAGCCAGGGGCTGAGTCAGCAGGATGGGCTCTGTGTGGGATGGAAGGATGGACAGAGGCATGGATGGAGGGATGGATGGATGGATGGATTGATGGATGGATGGATGGATGGATGGCTGGCTGCGGTGCTGGCCACTTCATTTTGGTTTAATTGCTAAACTCCATTTGAAGGAGCTGATCACTCATTAAGGGCTTTGCATGTTGCTCCTGCAGCGTCTACGATCCAACAGTTGCCCAAGGCACAGGGCGGCTCTTTACAAAAACAGGACTCTGGAAAGGGTTAAAAGTGTAAAATCTCTAACAAAAACCAAGCAAAGAGTGGATTTTCAAAATGAAATGTAAGGGCCTGATGCCACATCATACGCAATTTGTGGAGCTTCACACGCCGAACAGTGAAAGTGCTGATGGTGCTGGCATTGGGGAGGCCTTTGCATCGATCGGGAAAGAAAAGTGAGGCAGCGCCCGGTGCTGGGAGAGCGGGATCCATCCCGATTTATTGGGCTGCCACGAAGCACAGAACGCTGGATGCGGATCGTTCAGCTGCTGCGTGCTAATGAAGGCTGCATTAATTACCCACTGTGGATTGATTTTCATGATTTGTCTGTCTGGCCCTCTCAAATGGGTCTGAAGGAACTTGGTGCTTGACCTTCACTGCGTTCAATGAGAGCAGGGAGACGCCTCATTCCCCAGGCTTTGGGGGGAAAAAAACATTTCTGGGACTTTTTCCAGCTCCAGGGATCTTCCTGGGGTTAGCCCTGGCCCTGAGGGGATCTTCCTACCACAGGGATGAGGTTGGGGTTGTTTTTATTGCAACGGCTCTTGCTGCAGGGAACAGGGAAAGACTTCTCAACTCGGAGGAACAAGGCTCTGGGCTGGGAGCCAGGTGCTGGCCCCAGACCCCAAGAACTTATTGCAGGCCCTGGGTGCCCATCCCAGCTCCTGGGTGCTCATCCCAGACCCAGGCAGTTTTGGGGGACGTTAGTGGGAGAAATACCAGAAAATTGATTCTAAAAGGCGTTCGGAGGGGTCTCTGCACCCCCTTCACTGCGCCGCCCAGAAGCTTTTCAAGTGGAACAGCCTGCAGCTATTACAATAAACACCTCAGCCGCAACCTGGCTCTCATTTGCATATTAGCAGCCTTAATTTTGATGAAATATGCAAATGTATGCAAAATGAAATTCATCTCATAATGACACAAGGCGATTAAACAATTTTTATGCTTAAATATTCTGTTTAATGAAATCAAACAGACCCATGCGTGTGACAAATTTGCCTCAGCATGGAGAAATTAGTGGATATCAAAAAACTACCCCAGAATCCCAAACATGGGCCGCAGTGCGCTGGGCATTGAAATCGCCTCTTCAGCGGGAAAACAATGGGGGTTCCTGATAACCAAAGGAACTGGAAATCACATTACAGAGAAACACTAAAATAAGTTAGTGGCAAGGCACTTTGTTTCCTACTCTCCAAAGAAATCCCGTTCTCCGTCCATCTTTTATTTATGTTCCAGATGTTAAATGGAGAAGACACGCTTGCTGGTTCTTTGTGGATATTTTTGTGTTTTAAATAAAAAGATGATCATGTAGGAGCTGCAGTCAGTGTCCAGAGTGGGTCTGGCACTGCTGGATGGATCATGTGCTGTGCCCCTGGGCATGGCACAGGGGATATGGGGTGCCCTGGCTGTGCTGGGGGTGCCAGAGCAGTGGGAAGATCAGAGCCCCTCCAGAGACCTGCTGTGGATCCCTTTGGGTCCCTTGTGGCAGATCTGGGACAGCCCAGAGCATGGGCAGGCTCTGCAGGACGCAGAATCCAACTGACTGAGATCTGCCTCGGTTCCACGGACTGAAACGACAGCGGAGTTGGAAACAATCTTTGCTTTCCATCCATCATTGCAGACTCATCCCAGACTTTTTGTATGAAATCTTTTCTACCTCTCCCATCCAGATCCTCCTGTTTCCTCTCTCTCACTCCCTCATGTCTTGGCTGTTCCAGCTGTGCTCTCTCTCAGCCGTGTTTCTCTTGGTTGTATCCTGCATTGCCCTCATTCTTCCAAGTTCCATGTCTTTTGCTGTTGTGGGTATGTGCAGCTCATCCCAACTCAGCCCAGCTGAGTCTCACCTGTAAATTTTATCAACAATGTGTTTATTGTCTGTTCCAGGGTATGAATGCTGCCTATGAGCCCCATGGGCCCAGGTGCCTTCCAGCGCCACACCCCCCATTCCCCCATGGCTCTCATCCTGCTGCTCCAGCTCGGCTCCAGCTCTCAAAACTCCGGCTCTGGAGCTGTCACACACCCACCCAAAGCTCTGTGCATCTGGAAATGCCATTGTGCCTCCTGATTCACAGCGGGGCTTTAACTACTGCTCTCTCCTTCTGGCCTTCCCCTCCCCTCGGCAGCGTGTCCCCGACTTCCCCTCCTCTCCTTCTGGGCTGTCATGGTGTAATTGATGATTTTAGGGAGTAGTTGAGTCAGGCTGCCTGGTTTTGCTCTGCGAGTTCATTCCTGAGGCCGGTGCCTCGCTGTCGGAGCGTGGGGCTGGAGCTGGGCGCATCCAGCCGGGCTGGGTCGGCTCCGGCTCGGCTGGTCCCATGGAAATGCACGGATTCAGGGTTTGTCCCGATGGACCAAGGGCGTCCCAGGGAGCACATCGTGCAGCGCCGCTCCGTGCCACGCTGCCATGCCGAGCTGTGCTGCACAGAGCCACCCCCCACCCCTCGGCCCAGCCAACAGCTGGGAGCTGCACAAGCAGTTGTGGCCCCTTCCATCCCCCCAGTGAGACCCCGGCCCCCTGCAGCCCCAGCAAAGGGATGGGCGGGCTCCGTGCCTCTGCCCCCTCCCTGCTGCCCTGGCCCAGGCTCCCTTTCCCTGCGCCAAAACTGACAGAGGCTGGAGCCCGGAGCTGCAGAGTGGGAGCCCTGCCAGGCCTCATAGCACAGCCGTGATGTAAGAGCAGAGAGTCAGCAAAACCCCCTCCAGGAGCAGAGTTAACCCTCGCGGCAGGGATGTGGTGGGACACTCTCCTGAACGCTGGCTGGCCCCTCATCTCTGGGCACCCACCCTCCTCTCCTGGCACCCTGGGCACCCATGGGACATCTCCCTCCCTGGGCACTGCTGTCCACACTTTTCCACGCCCAGTGCCAGTGCCTGGTCCGTTCCCAGGTGGTGGGGAGAGCTCTGTGCCAGCTGTGCCAGGCAGGCATCCCTGGGCTCCCTGCAGTCCCTTTCTGGCATCCCTCAGTGGGTGCCAGTGCCACTGTCCCAGCTCACGCTCTGCCTGTCCTCTGCATTTAAATAATTCTTGAGGCAACAGGTTATGGGCTGAGAAGTTCTTAAATTATCTGAGCAAGTTTATGAACTTTCACGACAAGGAATGGATGTGACATTTCCTCTCCATAATAAATGTTCATCAGAAATGACTCGATCCAAACAACCTTGTGCTACAAAGCCACTGGGCCATGAAAAACCTTTGACAAAACAATCTCCTTTAAATGTGGCTTTGCTGGAATTAGGGCTGATTGTGATCGGATGTCTCAGTATTCTGACCTTGTTATATTCCCATTATTTTGACAATTCACCTAATATTTGTAATATTTCACTCTGGATGAGTATTCTCACACAGTGAGGTACCTGCAAGTGCTGGATTCATTTTTCTGTGTGGATTTGGCTTGATCAGGATGAGATGATGAGCTGTGTGCTTCCCCTGCTGAGCTTTCTAAACAGACCATTCTGGGTGCAGGAAGATGTTCTTCATCCAGAGACCATCCAGTGGAAACGCACCTCATTTTTTAATGGCTGAGGCTTGCACTTTGCTGAGCTCTGCTGGTGCTGGAGCTGCAGCATTCCAGCATCCAGGAACTGCCCTTGCAGGTGCCTGGGGAGCACTGGGAAACACTGGGAGCAATCCTTGCCCTGTCTGCCTGTGCTTCCTACACTGAGGAGTTTTCTTCAGGGACCAGACAAGCAATGCCTAAATAAATAGTCCAAGTGGATGCAATTCCAAGCTCATATCATGTTACAGTAATCAGAGGATAAAATTGTTTTTCTCTGTGACCTTGTTACAACCGTTTGCGAAGTCTGTGGAGAAAACTGCATGTCTAAATCAATCCTCCCTGCGGAGAGTGTCACTGCTCCTCTTGGAAGGCAATTAAAAAGGAGCTTTAGCTGGAGAAGGGGCCGAGGGAGCCTGTGGTTCTGCTGGGACTCTCGGAGAAGTTGGTCCAGGACTTGCACTGGGGGAGATCCCATCCTGGAGGGACACGGACATGCCAGTGGGAATCACATGGATGGGTGGAGCCAATATTACTGTTAATCGATTTGCTTTTGATAGAGTGAGCTTGAGTTTATAGTAAAACTCCCAGCACAATTGGAGGGCTGCCTGCTATTATCAGTCCAAATAAATATGGGTTAACAACAAATTTGAAACATCTGCTGAGGCCTAAGCCATCTCCGTTAGGATGTTCCCAGTCCAGCCCCTTGTGTGAGTGAGATAGTGGGAGTCCCAGCTCCAAGGAATGTGTGCAGGGGACACCAGCCACCATCCAGCGTGTCTGGCTGGCCCTGCTGGGACTCTGGCTCCCATGGGATCTCCAGTGCTCCTGGGAATGCTGCTGGGCGACACAGTCACTGCATGTGCTGCCCCAGGACGGAGCTTGACCCAGGCAGGGCTGTTTGGGGGTCCCGTGGCCCCCTCCTGACACACAGCAGTGCTGGGGACAGTGTGGTGCCTGCTGCCAGACCCCAGTGTCGGCAGAGCCCTCAATGCTGTGAGGCTGGGGATGCTCAGGGCCCTGGGATGAAGGGAACAGGATTTGTACCTGGCACATCTCAGGCTTTGGAGCCATTTCCAGGCTCCTCCTGCACAAGGGCCACTCACACCAAAGAGCTGAAATCTGAGGGAAAAGCCTGCCGAGAGAGCAGCCGAGCACCAGGGTGCAGCTCTTGGTGCTGGTGGGTGCTCTGGAGCAACGTGGGGCTCCCCAGCACCCGGGGGTCGGAGGGACTGAGCACAGCGCCCTTGGAGATGAGATGAAGGCTGAAGCAGGGAGGGAGGGAGGGAGGGAAGAAGGGAGGGCTTTCTCACAGGAACCTTGTGGGAAAAGCAAAACCTCTTGTCGTGGTTCACTGCCTGCCCGTCTAATGCTGTCCCCGAGGGAGCCGGTCAGGCGCCATAAAACCAGGCAATTTGCCCCGGAAATAGGTGAAGAGATGGAAATGTGCTGATGCGATGTAAATGTGCCGCCCCGCAGGGGCCGGGGTCCCGCCGGGCAGCTGGGCACAGGGAGGGTGTCCCGCGGTGCCTGGGACAGGGGCTCGCCGAGGGGAACGCCTTGTCACGGAAATTTGGGGAGATTTCAGGGCCGGGCTGCTTTGTGCCTCCTCCTTGCCCGTGGCACGGCAGGGAACCCCCCCTGGCCGTGCCGGTGCTGCGGCCCCGGGGTCCTGAGCTCCCTGGTGCTTGTGGAGCATCCCCAAGACTCCGGAGGGATGCTCGGTGCCGTGCTCTCAGCCGGGAGCACTCGCAGTGGGCAGCACACATCCTTCCACAGTCCTGCGTGGAGGGTCCCGACCCTGGGACAGCCGGCACCCAGTAAGGGAGCCTGGAATTCAGCTGGAGATCAACCCGAAAATCAGCTCAGCCCAGCACCCAAACTCAGACGTGGTTTTGGTGCCCGTTGAATATGAGCAAGGCTGGGATCCATTGCATCAGCCGGTGGTGGTGGTGCAGGGCTGAGTGGGGCCTCGGGGCTGCTGGTGCAACAAGCAGTTTTGCTGATTTTTGGATGCAGGGGATGCTCGGTGCTGACTAAACAATAACTCTGTGCCGGGGAGGCAGCGCGGTCGGGGCTGTGGGCGCACGCTCGGGGCACGCTGTAAATTAAGCCCTGGAGGATGTCACGGAGACGAGATCCGCCTTAACCTCACGCACTAGGAATTCAAGAAAGCCACCTTGGCCACCCTCATCCTTCCTCCCACAGTGCCTGAGACAGGCCAGACCCTGTCGGCTGGGATCTGCCTGGATCCTCCTAAATCAGCGCTCTGCTCTGCCTGTTCCTGAGCACAATCCTATCTCCTGGCTGTTGGACTGCGGCCAAACGCAATCACTTCTCTGAAAGACTCGCTAAATATGTTCAGCAAAAGAATTTAATTAGCCCCTTTCTCTTCCACATGAAGGTTTTTAAGAAAAAAAGGGGGAAATAAAGGAAAAGAAAGAAGATCCCTGTCTCCCCAGTCCATTTTCTCAGCTCGTGGTTGCAGTCCTGCTGCTCTGCTCGGGATTTCACCGTGTCTCGCTTGGCACAACAAGGCCCAGCGAGCAGAGCCCGGTCCTGCCCCTGCACTGTGCTCCCCAGGTGTCCAGTGGGAAGAACCGTGCATCCCTCCTCCCACCCGAGCAAGCCATTTACTGGGACTTGGAGTTGAAAGGATTGTTTGGTTGAGATTTTTGTTTTCAGGCTGAACTCCTGTGAGGGATGAATCATAGCTGCGTGCGTTTGGCTGAGCTACAGGGCTCTGCCGAACGCAGGGGAACACAGGGATCAGCACATGTCCCTGTCAGGAGAGCTCCGCACGGATTCCGTGTATCCCTGCCATCCTGCTCCTCCCCCGTGCAAGGAGGAGGGAGACTGTCCCCTGAAACGGCTCCGGGTGGGGGCTGCAGGCGGGGAAGGCAGGGAGCTGTGGCATGGAGGGGGCTGTGCCTGGAAGGTGCCTGGTGCCTTTTGTCCAACCAGCCCCTCGTGCTGGGGCGAGCTGAGGGGTGGGGGGCAGGCGGGGGCTGGGGGTGGGCTGGCTTCTCCTCCTGGCTAAGGATGGGGAATCTGGATGGGAACTCTGCAGCACCGATGCCAGCACTGGGGCTTGAAGCTGGTGTCTAGACCTGGATAAACTGTGCTTGTGTCACTCGTGTTGCCAAAACCTCACCTGATCCTTTCTCTGCATCGGCAAGAGGAGATGAGAACATTCCCTTGTGGTTGTTCCAGTTATTTTCACCCAAGTCAGGCTCAGGACTGGGGAAGCAGGACCCGTGTGGTCCATGGAAAGCAGATCCCTGTGGATGGAGCCCAGGAGCTCTGCTCAGCCTGGGGTTCAGGGCATGGCACCCTGCGATCCCACCGGGCTGGCCAAGGTGCTGCTGTCAGGTGAACCAGTCAGGAACCAATCTGTTATGAAATTTATGAAATGTTATGTAACTGCGAGGAACCAAAAGACAGGCTCTCTTAAAATGATATCCTTGTTAATAATCTCCTTCATCCATCACTGCTGCTCAAGGATCCTCTCGCTTTTATGCGGAACATAAATTATTTGGGGGTGGGAGGAGGGGCTCTCCGGGCGACGGGAATTACAAACAGCTGGTTGACCACAAATTGCACCTCCTGCATCATCAGCGAGCGCACGTGAGCTCAGCGCCAGCCCTGCACGCTACATTCATGACCAGAGTGGGATATTTTTGCTCGGATGACGCAGAATCCCTATTTTTATGGTACCCACTTTGTGCCCATGTGGTTCAGTGTGTGATGAGGATGGCAAGGACCCCCATACAGCGGCCCCTCATCCTCCTGTCCAGCGTCAGTCAGGTCCTGGCTTCAAATCTCACCAGGCACACGGAGAGTGTCAGAGCTGGATGTCAGACTCCTCACCCCGAGGGGCCTCAGTTTTAGAGGGACACCCTGTAGCAGTTCCTGAACCCCCTTGTGGTTTCCCAGGTATTTTCCCAGAATCACTCATCACTCCTGCAGCCCTTGGCCATCCCTCCTCTTTCACAGCATCTGAGCAGCGTGGCCAAAGCTAATGCTGATGTTGGCGTTCGTGCAGAGCTAAGGGTTAAGGGGAAGGGATCAAACCACAGAACAGAGAGTGAATGCAGCTTTTCTTGTTCGTGCTACATTGTGATATATTTAAACTTTCATTTAGCATAAATACTGTAGGTCAAACACCAGACAGATTCACCAATTATATTTTCCCCTATTAGATGAAATATGTTTCTAATTTGGCCATGGTTTTGTTTTATTAGACCTGTGGCAGTGAGGGTGACCCTGTTTCAAAATAACCTTTTCAGATCATTTAGCCCTAGTCTTTTGCAAATAGAGTTTGATAAAGCAAAAATGTGCCAGTCTATTTTTTAAGTGAGGGTTATGTGAACCCAATTCCTTCCCCAAGTCAGGCTGGGGCCCCGCCGGAGCTTGGGAGCCCTTAGGAAAGCGTTATGTTACAGTCACTCCGTGTGCGTGGAGCGACTGCCCCGGCCCGCCGAGAGAGAACTCAAATTGTGTTTATTTTGCGCAGCGGATTTGAGCCAGAGGATTTTTGTCTCTTTAAAATGTAATAAAATATAGTACTAGCGTTTCCTGGGTTTCAGAGCTTCCCTGTGTGCTATTGGAAGGATGGCAAGGGGCAATGTGCTGACTCCAGTTCCAGATCTCCCTGGTTTTCTTAAAAGCAAGATCCCCAGAGCAGCAGCGTCAGGTATCTTTTGGGATCAGCTTTTGCTTTTTGTGTGTGGTGAAAACAGGAGGGATGAGTTATTTTTACTTTATGCAATTCCATTTTTCTCCTGGCTTATCTGATCCGCTTATTGTACCGAGGGCTTTATTTCCTTCGGGCTCCAAAGGAAAGCTCCAAGCTTCCCGGAGCCCATTCAGCCTCGGCGTGATACCATCAGCTCCGATGGCAGCGCTATCGCTGCCGTTATCCCGCTATCGCCGCCGTTATCCCGCTATCGCCGCCGTTATCCCGCTATCGCCGCCGTTATCGCTCTGCTGACAAATCCTGCAGGAGTTTAACGCCGTGGTCGTGTGCGCCTCTGGAAGTTTTCCTGGGCACTCGGGGTCTTCTCCCCAGCTCTGCCCTTCTGCAGAACCTGGGTGCTGTGGGTGCTTCTGGGTGCCTTGATTGAGCTCCCCAGCCAGAGGGGATTTCTCCTTGAATAGAAGTTCCCTAAACCGCCCTCCCCACCCTCTGCAAGGTGCTTACTGGAGTCACTTCTCCCTTTGCCTGGCTTCAGCCCTGTTTCCCATATTCACACCAATTAAGATCCTGGTTCATCAGCCTCTGGCAAGGGAGCAGTCCAAGAAGTAAATCCCCTGAGAAGGGTTGCTGGGTGCTTCTGCTGCACTGCCAGCCCTTCCAGCAGCCCTGGGATGCTTTGGGGCCATCCCTGTGGGAATGGGGACCCTCACAGACACTGCCTTGTGGGGCCATGGGGCTCCCCACTGCTCTGCTTCCCCTCAGCTTCTCCCACTGCTGCCTTGGCTTAGGATGAGTGTGGAGCCCTGGAAGAGTCAGGAGGCACAGCCAAGGAGAAAAACAACACACAGCCAAGGAGAATAATAACACACAGCCACGCATGTGGCATCGTCGTGTCCTCCCGCTGTCGCTGGGCTCCTGCAGCTCCAGTGCTGCCTGTGCCAACGCCGCCGAGGGCAGGAGCTTCCCGTGGCCAAACAGCAGGAATGGCACCGTCCCCAAACAGCAGGAATGACGTCGTCGCCAGTGCTTTCATCATCCTGAATCGACATCATTCAAAGTAACAATCACAGCGAAGCTTTGCATTTAGAGATTAAAACCAGCTGGAAAGCAGCGTGTCTCCTGTGCAGAAAATGGTTCTTAAGATGGTGCTTTGAATCGAGAAAGTCACACCTCAAAGTTTGCTGAAATTTGATATTCTTAGCAAATGTTATTGTTGCTTGTTAAATATTTGGTGAAATGCAAAGATCAACACCGAAGAAAACTATCAGCAGTAGCAAAACAAAATCCACGTTAAAATGTCCTTGAAATCAATCTATCCCTGAGAAATGTCCTCAGCTCCCTAAAACCGCCATTTCCAATGGAAATGCTCCATCAGAAAATTTCCTACAACACTGCTCAAAGCCTGGAACCCCAGAGCTGAACCATTTCAGACACTGTTCAAAGCTATTTTTGTTAAGTCTTTAAAACCCTTTAAGACTTTATTGAGAGAAAATCCCTCTCTGTGCTGTCACGGAATTTAACGGTCTCATCTCCGGGCTGGGGGGGACTCCCCTGTCCCCCCACTCCGCTGTCAGGATGAGGTTTCCCCCCGTCGCTCCCTGGCTGCCTCTGTCCTGCTTTCTCCCCAGGAACCCTCTCTGCCTCCACACCACAGAGACGGGAGATGGTTTTGCTCAGTCGGTGTCTGCGAGCGGGGTTTGCTGCCCGGCAGAGCCAACAGCACCGAGCAGTTCCTCCCATCACCCCGAGAGTTCCACTTGCTCTGGAGGCTGCTGCCAGTGCCAGAGACCTCTGAGACCCGGGCCAAGCTCTTGCACCACAGGGAGAAGGTGGAACTCGATCTTAAGCAAAACAGAAATGTCGCCAAGGGTTTCAACTGAAAACTAAAGCTGGAAGGAGCAAAGTTTCCACCCCCTCAGCCCTTCTGGACAAGCCAGGGCTGCGGGGCCTGGGGCACCTAGGGGCTGCCCATCGCACCCAGCACGGGCTGGAAGGAGCAGCTGGACATCCCCTGGGAAAGGGAAATATGGGAATACCTTCAGCAATGCCCTGTGTGGTTGTTCCTGTTCTCTTTTCTCCTGTTTTTTTCCCCCACATTTTCCCCCAGATGCTTGATCCTGTGGTATTAAAGGAAGATTCTGGGTCACAGAACTTGCAAGTGAGTAGAGAAAGTGAAGTTATTTCTAGGCAGAAGCCAAATCTGGGGACATTGGCTGCAGCAGGTCACACCCTAGTCCTGTGCAACACACAGGCTGAAAATGAACCACGGGCTTGAATTCTGCCCCGTGAAAAGACGTGTGTCTGAACTGAGCGTGTGGAAAACAGCAGCACACAGCACAGGGGAGCAAAGCAGGTCACTGAAGAGCTTGTCAGCTTTTCAACATTGTTCGCAGACATTTCAGCATCCCAAAAACTGACAGGGGATCAAATGTTCCCAAATGGTGAAATCTCTAAGTAGGAAAAAGGCACATGTGCTTTTGAAAGGGTCCCGTGTTCTGAGCACTGCAGGCTGCAGCAGCCATAAATTGTATTTACAGCCTTGCTGAAGCGTGTCCTGTTTACACTGTCTGATCACTGTCCTGGGGGCTGACTGAACCTATCAGGGACCGAAAAACCTGTAATTCCTTTTATTTGGAATAATAGGGAGGAGCAGGATGATATTCTCACAGCAACCTCGGATTCCTCAGAACTGAGTGTCTGCTGCTGCTTCAGACTCTCCAGCAAGGGCAGGTCCTTCAGGCAGCTTTTCCATGACAATCCGTCCTGCTGAAGTCATATTTCGCTTTTGAGGTGGGATATTTATCTTTCCCAAATAAGATCCCTGGATGTGCTGGTGTCCCTTACCAGACAGGGGTGGATCGTGGGCCCTATGCCAGACTGTCACTGACCATTGTCCCAGCACCAGCGCTGGGTTACACCAGTAGAACACTCGGGGCTGTATCCACGCATGAGCTGTGCTTCCCAGTGACATCCCAGGAGCTGGGACCAGCCGGAGAAATGCCTTTTTAGCTGGTTTCCATCTTTTGCAAAGCCCAGAGTGCTCCTCACCAGACTGTGCTGCCGTGCGGGTTTCTCGGTGTCACCAATGTCAGATATGAATTCTGGCTTAACCTCCAGAAAGGACAGGATGTAGCTTTTCCTCACTATTTGGAAACTTTCCCATGGAGCTCTATTCACGATGTTTTCCTGTCTGGTACCACGGTGAGCCCAGATGCTGAAGGCAGACTCCATCATCCATACCATAGCCTGGGACATTTACTGGCAGACTGACTCCTGCATGGGCAAAGGGCAGGTCCAAGTTGTCTGAGGGAAACCAAAGTGCCTCTGGTTGTTCTTCCAGCTCTGGTGACCCCCAGCCCCTCGGGCAGGAGGTGATGAGGAGCACACCTGGGCACAGATGGTATGGCACAGCTGGCACGTGACCAGGGTACATCACAGAGCACCCTGGGCTCAGCAGGGCTGTCCCAGCCCCTCGTGCGGCTCTGTTGTGCTCTCTGGGGCTCTCCAGGACCTGCTCATCCAGAGTCTGTTGCTGCCTGAGGCACAACTAGAGAGTTTTTTCAGTAATGGAAAAGTTATTTTCCTAAACGGACATTAATGTTTTTTCCATTAATTGGAAGAAATTCTGCGGCTATGGAAAACCTTAAAGTGATATCACTGTGAAAAACTGCAAAAAATTCACACTGAAAAGGGCTTATGAAATCCAGACTTTTCCCAGCCAAAAGAGACTTTAAAATAATCCCCCCAGGGCCTCCACGGCACAAGGAATGGAGATGGCAAAGGGCCCCTCACTGGGGAGGCACGATGTGGGATGGGAGATTGTTTTGGCTGCCAGAGGGAGCGGCCATCCCATCCCATCCCATCCCTGCTCTATGCCTAGCCCCATTGGGAGACAGGAGATGAGCCAGCCCAGTGGCTCATTCCAGGTGCTGTCAGCAGCCTGGCTCATCTCCTTGATTTATCACACCAAGCTCCTGGAAGAAGAGGAAAAGCCACTCAATCCAAACCGGAGGACCCCAACAATCCCTGGAGCCTGTGGGAAGGAGGGAAGCAGCTGCTGTGACACGGGGCAAGGGCAGAGCAGCAGGATGAGCCTGGCTGTTGTGGCAGATGGGCTGAGGCTCCTCCTCAGACTTTAATCAGTCCAGGAGCTGGCAGAGACACGGGCAGGGGGTCCTGGCCATGGCCACCCCTTCCCACAGGGAGCCTGGGGGCAGCTCTGTCCCTGTGCTCCCAGCAGGGGCCGGTGCCACCGGAGCGCTGGTCCTGCAGCCACGTGTGTGCCCAGCGAGGGAAGAGCCAGCCTGGCTCACACAGCCCAATTACCACAGGCATAATTGTTTGCAGAATTGGAACCTTCATTTGCTTTGAGTTCTTCCCAACTCGCCCAGTCCTCCAATATCTCCCTGCTCTGTCAGACATTCTCTGTTCCAACACAAATACAGATTTTTCTGGAAATGTGATTTATTTCCCCTAATTTTGATCTCTTCTTGCATTCTTCAGTTGAAGAAGCAGAACCCATGAAGAGTTTGGCTGACAGAAGTATTTGTGCAAAGGTTTCCTTTTATCCCCTCTTCCATATTTTTCTCAAAAACAGCTACCTAAATCCAAATAAGATTAAGAGAAAAACCTTTCAAATGGGTTACATTAATTTAGTAACCAGATCCTTTGCAACGATGAAAGAAGCACAATATTCTTATGTAATAAGTCCTGCTTTATAAATGCATTAATTCTTAAACTATATTGTTTTAATAAACAAGGCTCTAGACATGCCCAAGGGCACTGGTATTCTCAGAAGAGTTTTCCAAGAAGGCTTGTGTTGTTGGATTATTATTCCATTACTTCCAAGTTCACTGAGTGGAGCTATTTTTTTCATACTCATATTGCAGTAAAAACAACAACTTTCAAATACTTTGTTGAGGAGATTGGGAATCAAAATGGAAACTATTTGTGTAGGATAAGAAGTGCTGAAAGTCTCTCGGTTCATGCAATTACATCGGGAATCTGAGGCCTGCCTTGTTATTAAGGGGCAGAAGGGTGGGGAATTCAGGTCACGGCAGAGCTTCCCAGGCTAATCCCACTCGTGGGGATCCGCTGGAGGAGCCGTGGCCAAGCCCGAGGGGCGCGGGCAGGACCCCGCTCTGGGCCGTGCCCGTCCCGGGCCCGCAGGGTCCCAGGGGTGCCGGTGGCTGGGTGCTGAGCGCCGCCCTCGGAGCTGCTCCAGCGCCGTATCCCTCGTGCTGTGGCTCCTCTCCCGCTGCCCTCCAGCCCTGCGTCCCTGCAGCTGCCCCGCATCCACCCCACACGCGTGGCCCAGACCCATGTGCCGAGGTTTTAAAGACTCCTTTTAAGATCTTGTCACTTGGAATACCAGGGTATTCCCCCCTTGCTGGCTGGGCTGGGGAGCACCATGGTGAGGCATGGCTCAAGCAGAGCGGGGTGGACAGCAAGCTCTGGGCTGGCTCTGGAATATCTGTAATCCCACAGATATTTCCCCAGCTAATCCCACCGAGGGAGGGCTGACTAGAGAGGCACTAACAAAAACAAGAATAATGAGATAACTCACATATGCCCCCCAAACCATCTTCTTGGTGATGCTGCACAAAGCCAGGAAAGGCCTGGAAGAGCTGCTGTGCCGGGGCAGCTTGTGCTGCATTTAAAGGATGAAACATTCATGGTGTATTCACCCCATTCGACGCTGGTCACGTGTGGATGTGCAGTTTTGGGGTGCCGTGCTCTTACCTGATCATTCCACTTCCCACAGGGGACGAGCAGCTCTCGGAGCAGCCAGCACAGAGCTGCTCTCCTCCCTCATCTTTCTGTCGGCACCGGCCGCTCTTTCCAACCGGATGCAAATGAAGGGAAATCTCACCCATTTGTGCCTCTGCGGAGTATCTTCTGCCTTATTCCCATGAATTATTAGCTCACTTTTATTGGGTTTGGCTTGCAGGAGGATGACTATTTCATCCATCAAATCAGAATCTTTTTAACACTAATACTGAATTTATAGAAGTGGTTAAACGAAGTGTTGACAATATGGACAATGTGTTTCTGATTAACGCTGCGATTTAACAGGGAGCTGCCAACGGCCGGGAGTTACTAAACCGGAGCAGCGCTTTTCCAGACCCACGGGCTGGAGCTCAGCACTGCAGATGTCAGGGCTGGCTGCAGGGGGCTGGCTGCAGCCAGGCTGCTCCCAGGAGCTGTGCTCTGCTACCAGGAGCTGTGCTCTTCCCCTGTGATCATACCCGTACTGTGCTTTCCCCTGATCCCACCTGCACTGTGCTCTTTTCCATGATCACACCTGTACCGGGCTCTTCCCTTTCCCTTGGTGGGTTCATTTACCTGTGTGCATTTACCTGTGCAGGTTACAGGCAGTGCAACCTCCTCCTGCTGCTCTCCAGGGAAAGGGGATGGGGGAGGGCATCCCTCCCACCCTGCTCCAGGGGAGTTGAGAGTGAGCTGGCAGCCTCTGCCTCACATGGACCCCTTGGACTCCGGGGTCATGGAGCTGCCGTGGGCCTGTGGGGCTGAGCTGCCCCCTCAGAGGCGTCTCAGTGATGGGAGCAAACAGCTGGGCCCTGCCGCTTTGAAGAACACCCAAACAGATTAAAATATGGCCCTCCTTCCTTCCTTCCTTCCTTCCTTCCTTCCTTCCTTCCTTCCTTCCTTCCTTCCTTCCTTCCTTCCTTCCTTCCTTCCTTCCTTCCTTCCTTCCTTCCTTCCTTCCTTCCCTCCTTCCTTCCTTCCTTCCTTCCTTCCTTCCTTCCTTCCT
>VWPU01012487.1:28865-74923 GCA_013398955.1 Callaeas wilsoni
TTCCTTCCTTCCTTCCTTCCTTCCTTCCTTCCTTCCTTCCTTCCTTCCTTCCTTCCTTCCTTCCTTCCTTCCTTCCTTCCTTCCTTCCCTCTTTCCTTCCCTCCTTCCCTCCTTCCTTCCCTCTTTCCTTCCCTCCTTCCCTCCTTCCTTTCCTCTCTGGCACAAAAAGTAGGAGGAGTTGTACAAAGCAACTGGCAACGGGAAGAAAAGGGAGAGGAAGAGAGGGGAGTGTGTGCAGAGCCACGGTGATCACAGCCAAGATGAGAGGATCCTGCTACCTGGAGCGTCCTCTGAGATGCTCACAGGCCAGGGAGCTTTGATCCCCTCCTTCCCTCTCCTCACTAATCGCCTTCATGACAACACCGAACTTCTGAAATTCAACAGCCACTAAAATATCAAGTATTTAGGGCTGGGAAAACCTTGTGAAGTGGGAGGTTGCATGAGATGTTTTGGCTTCTCTCAAGTTCAGAGCAGCAGTTGGAGTTCGGGAATTTTCTTCCTCTGGTTTTACATCTGCTGTGTTTGCGGCTTGTTCCAGGGGGATTGATTCAGTTCTGGAAAAAAACTGACATTACCTTCCCCATGTGAAGCTTAGGGTTAGAAGAGCCAGGAAACCCCAGGCAGGGAATAGACCAACAAGTTACCCCAGGCAGGGCTGGAAGAGTCAGGTAAGCCCAGGCAGGGATAGATGAGCACACGGAATTTCCCTGCAGCACAGCGAGCGGTGCCCGGTCCCCTGGCACAGTGTGACCTACCTCATGTTTATCCCTCTGCTCATGCCCAGCAGAGCTGTTTGACTGGCTCCCACCAGTCTGAATTCCACCTGCAGTGATAGAGCCGTGGTCTCTGTAGTGCCAAATCTTGGCTGCTTTGGACTTGCTAAAACCAGGTGCACCCCTGCTAACACTGGGATGAGTTCCACGTGTATGATAAAACAAAATCACTTTTAAACCTCCACTAAAAGCTTGAGCAAAAGCCAGGCTGACCGTCCTCTAAAGTTCCCTTTTCCTCACCCTGCCCCCATCTGTTGCAGCCCTCCTCCCCCATCCATCCCCAAAATATCCCAACCCTTGTCTGGCCTTGTTTAAGAGTCAGCTTCAATAGTACCTTTGTTAAGAGTAAAATCTCATTAAATGTGAGGTAAGAGGAAATGAAAAAGTGTAAAATATCCAGATTTATTACCTGTTGTCTTCTGAGCATTTGAGAACCGGGAGCTAGGGGCAAGGGGCCACGTGGGATCAGAGCTGTGAGCCACGAGCCTTCCCCACCAGCCGTGCTGCCTCCGGCTCCTGGGGCACTGCCTGCTCCTGGCACCAGCTTATCAAAGGAAAAAAAATGAGTTTTGTGCTTTTTGAGATAAAAAAGGTCAATTGCTGTTACTGTATCAGCCTGGCCCTGAGCTTCACCACCCCGTGCAGGTGGGGATGTTTATTTACTGAACTCAGAAATGTTTCTCGGCTCAAAGGGACGGTTTTCCAGGGGCAGTGACTCCTGCTTTTCTTCCTATTCCAAAGGTGAAGGGAAAAGCAAACCCAGTAAATTACAGTGTCGGGTTTATTAACTCTGCTAATGAGGGAGCAGCTTGTATGTTTGGGGGTGAGAGAGCGAGACCCTTTGCTCTGGGGCATTGCACCCAGGGTGCCCCTGAGTTGCTCCCTCCCTTTCAGGGTGGAGAGAGGTGTCAGGGCAAAAAAAGGGCAATTAGAGAAACTATAAAGCCTGATAAAACTGCTCTGTCCCTGAGCAGCCACAGTGAGCCTCGAGCATGGGATGGAGCCTGCGAGTGGTGCAGCTGTGGGGCTGTGTCCATGGCAGGGCGATGCTCCAGGGTCACTGAGCAACATTCCCAGGGTGCCTCGTGCCCAGTGCTCTCCCAGCACGCGTTCTGGGGTGTGATGTGAGCACGCACAGGTCCTGGGGTGTGATTTGTTCGTACACAAGTCCTGGGGTGTGATGTGTTTGCAGGGCCCGCACTGCGTCTCACCTTCCCCGTGTGCGCTCAGGGATGTGCCGCTCGCTTTGTACTTTAACTGAATTAGTGGCTGGGGAGTAATGAGATAATCTGTCCTCTCTCCCTGCAGCAAGGAGGGGGGGGCCGATGTCACTGGTGAAAAATGTGGGGCCACCCACTGGGCCCGGGTGGGTGGGGGTGTTGTGCTGAGGCTGCCACCGGCTACAAACAAGTGGCGTTTCTGGGCTTGTTGTTGGGTGGTTTCCATGGAAAACCCTCGGCAGCTTCAGGGTGACCCGCCAGCGCTGCTGCTGCCCCCAGCCCTGTGCCTCTTGCCCACTCCCCCAGCCCTGCTGCCAAGGCCACCATTAAACCATGTCCCTGAGCGCCACATCTACAAATCTGCTAAATCCAGGGGCTTAAAGCACGCGTGGGGTGTGTGCTTTGACAGTGCCCGTGTGCGAGTGGTGTGCTGTAGGGCCACAAGAAATTCCTCATCCCACTCCTGCCTTGGCAAGTACGTGCCCGAGCTCTCTGCTGGAGCAGGGACCCTTTCCCGGGGTGATGCCCACCCTGCCTGGCCTGTTTGCTGTGGGACCCCTCGGGCACGTCCTGGTGAGTGACACCAAGCAGTGCAAAGCACCGGGGCTCGGCCACGGGGCTGGGCGTGGTGGCAGATGCAGGAGCGGGTTCGCATTGTCCCCACAGAGGCGGCTTTAACTGGTGACATTAGCGAGCGGCGGGGCTCCGGGTGCCTGCTGGTTCTCCCTCCATCCACTCTGTATTCTAACCCTA
The DNA here is from genome assembly GCA_013398955.1 of Callaeas wilsoni. NCBI lineage: Eukaryota > Metazoa > Chordata > Aves > Passeriformes > Callaeidae > Callaeas > Callaeas wilsoni. The sequence goes on from VWPU01012487.1 coordinate 31,612, forward strand.
ATTGTCTGCAGCAACCTGTTATTACGGCGCCTTTAACATGATAGACACAAATAGGACGCACTAATCCACTACTCTTTGGTTTAAGAGTCATTACAAAGTGCTTAATTAAGTAAGCCTCACTTAATCACAAAATGTTTGCATGCTAAACGAGTTCTTGTGAAGCACGACACTTGACATATTCTGTACAAAAATAATTACAAGCGGGAGGCCCGGTACATTGAGCCTCCGAACATTTCATTTCAGGCCTTGCCCATTCATCACCAGGCTGGAATTAAAAGGCTTTCAGCGCAGAACTCCCACATTCCTGCCGGCTGAGTCACCGCTGCGCCGCTGCTGCTGCCGTGCCTGGGTGGCTGCCACGAAGCCGCTGCCCCGCCGGCTCCCCGGGCATGTGCCGGGGCCGTGGCACGGCTGCTGCTGCCACCGTGGTGTGACTGCATCGCGGTGGAGGCTGGCACCGGGCTGAGAGCGGCACCATGGCACAAGAATCCTGGGAAAGGCCAGCAGAGCATCCATGGAAGCAGCGCAGTGGTGGGCGTTTTGTTAGCGCTGAGGTGTCCAAGCACTGTGCTCCCTTGGGGTGCAGCATCTGGAACAGGCAGGGGGAAATTCGGTGCCTCCCTGCCCCACAGCTCTCCTAAAGGCAAAGTCACTCTCTACCCTAAATCCCCGCCCTCAGCTGCATAAAAACTGCCTGAATGGGTTTGTGTCAGGAGCAGCCGGCAGACTTTTGTTGGGTGTGCTGGTGCCCATTAAAATCCCTGTCCCTGTTGGGATAATTGGGATCCTTACTCCAGCCTGCCTTTTGAAGGAAACCCTTTAATTAGTGTTCTCCAGGCTCAGGAATGCCCTCAGCACTCCGTTTGTTTTCTCACATGCTGCTGCTCAGGTCAGGGTATTTCAAGCTCCAAACTGCACCGTGCAAAGTGCACAGGAGCATCCATCCATCCATCCATCCATCCATCCATCCATCCATCCATCCATCCATCCATCCATCCATCCCCCAGTGCCCAGGGCCTGGGCACGGCCAGCAGCGCCTCTGTGCCCACAGGTGCCCTCCTCTTCATAGCTGTGTTTGGGTGGTCACTGCGCCATGAAAGCCAGGAGAAGAAACATTTGTAACATGGAGAGATCCTGCTGAGCACAGGGAGGATGGTGGCAGCTGGAGGGTCACAGGTCCTGGTGTCCCCAGCATCCCCAGGCATGCCAGGGCCAGGCTGTTCCCCGGGCTGGGATGGGGAGAGCTGCCAATGTGGGGCTGTCATTCGTCTTTCTCCAGAAGCAGGTGTTCGGTGTTCATCAGGGCTAACCAAACAATTTATATTAATTAGGAGGGCATTTGTGCCTGGCCCCTCACTGTGGTGTCATTTCAGGATTTTGTTGCTGCGACTCCTCCATGGCTCCATCCCACCCCCAGCACCTCGGTGCTCTGCGGGTTGGGCCTGATTGCAGCAGAGTTTTGTTTTGGAGGAAAACTGGAAAAAAGATTCAACAAGGCTGTAGCATCCTGTGTGACATTTTCATATCAAATCATTTCAATTTTTAATTCTGAACCAGCCTGTATTTCAATAGTTTCATTATTTATCACATTATGTTTTGTGTTTTGCATTGTTACTCTTGTCTTCTATATTAATTTTGCATGATGAATTATTTTGCTTGAAGTCAAAACCAAAATGAAATTTAAGCGATTTTGTCAAAATTCAAAGGTTTTAGTTAAGCTGCAGTGAGAGTTTCCAGCCCCTTCCTCCACACACAAGTTAAAAATCTCTGCTTCTGCTCTCCTTCCAAAAAATTGCTTGAAGCCTGGAATTTGTGCAGCAGCTGTGCCGGGTCCTGTTGATTTCCAGCTCCCAGGGATGCTTTTCCTTACTGTGTGGTGAGTGAAGGAGAGGGCTGGGGGCAGCGAGGGGCTGGGGGCAGCGAGGGGCTCGGGGGCAGCGGGCAGNGGGCAGCGAGGGGCTGGGGGCAGCGAGGGGCTCGGGGGCAGCGGGCAGTGCCAGGGCTGCGGCTGGCGAGGGGGTCCCAGGAGGAGCCGGGCCCCGGCCAACCTGAGCCTGCCTGGGGCTTGGCCGCCAGCGCTGACCCAGCAACGGGAACAGACACGGTAAAAGTTACTGAGCAACATTCCCAAACTTGGTCATCTTTGCTCCCACACAGGCGCAGGGTGCCAAGGCACGCCAGGGCCGCTGCCTGGGGCCGGGGCTGGGGCGGGCAGTGGGTGCTCTGGTGAGTCGCAGTGAGGGAAAGATGCCTTGTAGGGATGGGCATTCACTCCTGGGGGGAAACAAAGTGATCGGTAAACTCCATCTTGAGTTGGACTGAGACTTTGGCCCAAAAAGGGAGGGATGATTGGTTTTTGTCCAAAACCTCAAAGTATCTCAGATTGCTATTTTCAAATCGAGATTTTTCATCACAAAGTGGCTTTTATCGGTTAAGCCAAATTTGGGGTTCAGCCTTTGTTTTTGGAGGGAAAGAGGGTTCCACAACTTAGCATGAAACACAATATTTCAGTTGAGTTTCAGGCTTGTCCCTGTACAGCCTTTTGATCATATGTTGCCCTAAATTTCTACGTGTTTATTTTTGAGTTGATTTTCTGCCACTGAAGCAAGAGCAAATTGGTGATTAGCTTGGTGTGAGCTGCTGGATGCTCTTGGGAAGGGATCAGGGACACATTCCTGCCCCATGCCCATCCTGGTGTTGGGAGCAGAGTCCCGCGGGACCTTCAGGGACTCTCCTCCCTTCCCTCCCACTGCCGACATTCCCCTCTCTGATTTCGGTTTTCTTTTGCTTTTTCCCGGGCGATTTCTTGTCTTTGCATCTGTTTTGTCCCCGCTGGGTGTGGCAAGGGGCTGGCAGCAGGGAGAAGGGCTGCGGTCCTCCTGCCACACGCTGCTGGCAGAGGGGCCGGGTTCGTGCAGCCGCAGCATCCTCCGCTCCCTGCCCCTGTGCGCATCCCTGGGCTGCACCAGCAGCCAAGGGACACCCACCCTCCCCCAGGGGGGACCAGTGTCCCATCCCCATGTGGGACCAAGGGTGGCTTCAGCCCAGGGGCGCCGGGCTGTGCCCCGTTGCTGGCTGGGCGCGCTGGCCCACGGCGGCTCCGGGCCGGATTAGCCGGGTTAAACCGCTAATGCAGCCGCTGTGTGGAAGGCTGCTTTCAGTAAGTGGCTCCCTGTAGCTTATTTGACTCCAGGCCCAACTCTAATGTCTCAGTGGGCCTGTTACATTAAGCAGGCCCAAGTGGTAGGAGATTTAAAGCATCAAAATGAAGTGCTTTATCACTCCGTACTGTGTTCTTGGCTGCTTTCGTTGGCCTCACTTCACAGGCGCCGCAGCCTGCGAGCCGAGCCCTCTCGGCAGGCCCATTACAAATTCCACTTGTTGACGGTTGCCTTGTTGCAGGATTTAATGGTAGAATAATATTTACACAGTAAACTCCTCTGGAGGTGTTATAAACACCATAAAAAGGATTTTAGAAGCTTAATGAGCGTTAGTGAAGTCGAGACAGGATAATGTGGCAACTGTGCACTGTAATCTGATTTGGCACCTTCTGCACAGCAGGAGTTAGTGGGTGGAAGAGCTTTTTACTTTTTTTTTTGTTTTAGTGTGTAATATTGTTTGTTTAGCATGGTGCTGAATGGGGGCTGTGGAGCCAGGCGCCCACAGACCGGCTGACACGAGTGCCCACCAGCGCGGGGAGCACGGGCACTGCCGGTACATCCGGTCAGGACATCGCGGTCACTTTGTGTCAGATGTGAAAGGATCAGTGTTTGGGCGAGTTCAATGCTCAGTGACACAGCCCTGTACCTGGTCATAACGGTCACAGCCATAATTCTGGGATATCAAATTGGCAGGGAGCAGATTTAGATAAGAGATTAGGAAGGACTCCTTCCCTGTGGATGTGGAGGCCCTGGCACAGGCTGCCCAGAGAAGCTGTGGCTGCCTCATCCCTGGAAGTGTCCAAGGCCAGGTTGGATGGGGCTTGGAGCAACCTGGGATAGTGGAAAGTGTCCCTTTTGCAGGGAGTGAAACAGGATTAGCTTAAAAGTCCCTTTTAACCCAAACTATCCTACTATACTTTGACAATGATTTTGGGCATGGGGAGCCAGGCAGGCAGCAGCGATGGGAGCAGTGGGTCTCCCAAGGGGGCCAGCTCAAGGCAGGGGATGGGTGAGGATTTTGGGGCTGGGCAGCACTGCAAACAGCCCAGTTTGGGGGCTGCGCCAGAGGGCTGACCGGCTCCTGCCATCCCTGGGCTGGCTGGCCCAGACCCCTGGCACAGAGAGGGCTGCAGGAGGGGCAGCCCTGGCAGCAGCAGGCACAGGCTCATCCCAGCAGCCTGCTGCAGCCCTGTGTTTTCCTGTATCTTTTTCATGTTACAATTCATGTTTCCCCCTTTAGCTGAGCTGCAAATACCCCGTTATGTGTGTGCATTCACATCTGGACATGCACTCAGGTGCACACGGGTATGGGGTGCTCTGGGGGCAATTGGGACTCAGCCCAGCGTTGGTGATTCACATGCAGATATTTCGAGGGGTTGTCTCAAGGAGCAGCTCCTCTGTGTGGGGCTCCATGGGCACCTCCCAGGGAAGGGAGGATGGAGAACTGTCCCCGTGCACAGGGACACCGAGCTGCTCATCTGTGCCCAGGGCTGCCTTCTGCCACTGAAAGGGATGTTGGTGGTGAGAACATTCCTGTTTCTGCAGAGTGCTGGTTACTGAAGAGATCTTCTTGGCTGCCTGCTGGAACGACTTCGGTGTTTAGATTATTTTTCATTTTCAATTTTGAATGCTTTTTATTTATGGAATTTTGCTGTTACATAAACATATACAATTTTAAAAAAAATCTGCTTAATGCATACTGTCAAAAATTTGGGTTTTTTTTCAGCTTCAGAACCCACCCCAAAGGTGATGTGCAGTTTTTCAGCCGTGAAGTGACCAGCTGCCTCCCCCACAGCCCCTCTCCCATTCCTGGCCCTGCTCCCACAGCACAGAGTCCCCCATCCACCTGTTCAGAGTCCGACCCATCCCCTCCCACCCTGGACTCTCTGTGAGGGCTGCTGAACTTCAAGGACTTGGATTTTGACACTCGAGGAACTACCCCCGGCCTTTCCAATTTTCAAGGGACGTGAGCAGCCATGGATCTCAAGACTGACTTGCCAGCAGCAAAAAGCTGCCTTTTGTAAATAAGCCAATATTTTCTTTCTTTCAAGGGGAAGCTGACAAAGATCAATACCAGCCTGCAAAAGACATTGCCCTCTTAAGAATTAGCCCTTTGCAGAATCATTAATCCAGGAAGCTGTTACAGGGTGACAAGAGCACAGAAGCTCTGCCAGCTCCTGGAGGGATGGCAGCAACATCCCCTTGTGCACAGAAAAACAAACCAAATGAGCTCGCTGAGAAAATCGCGGCCATGGGCTCGTTCTGCCCAAGGAACCCATTGGACTTTAATTAAGGAAGGCTGGCTGCACTCTTAATCAGTGTCATTAAAGTTTCCTGGTGTTTTGCTCTCATTTGACTTCCACAAAGTCTGTGCAGGGCTGGACTGGCTGCATGTTGTGGCTGCCCCATCCCTGGAAGTTTCCAAAGCCAGGTTGGACAGGGCTTGGAGCAACCTGATCTAAGGGAAGGTGTCCCTGCCCATGGCAGGGGGTTGAAATATGATGGCCTTCAAGGTACCTTCCAACCCAAACCACTCTGATTCTGTGCCCCCTGTGCCACCCTCCATCCCTGTGGCAGGGGAGTGTCTCCCTGTGCGAGCCCTGCCAGCTTCTCTTGTGGCAGCAGCCAAGCCGCAGGTACTCAGGGTCGGCACCTGCCGAGGCTGCCGTGAGGGGCAGGGAGAGCCTCAGGTGTTTGGAGGGAGCAGGGCTGACCAGGTGTGGCTCATTCAGTGAGGTGCGGATCGCAATTTGCCAACAGGGCCGGGAATCAGTTCACACAGGTGAGGCTCACCAGGGGCTAAATCAGCCGGTGCATTGACCACCCCTACAAATCAAGGGAGGGACCCACCCAGCCGGGAAGGGGCTACAGGGAGGGTATGGGGAAGGGGATGGGTGAGACCCACTTTATAAATACCTCCTACCAGCACCAGCAGCATTTCCCTGCTGCTGCGTGCAAACTCTTCACCTTCCCTTGCTCTCTGCAGCTCTGTTCTTTCCCTCTGCTTTGCATCGGGACCACAAAAATGCAGCTGTCAACCAGCTCAGTGGGGCTCAGGACAGCTCTCTGGAACTGAGGAAGCTCTCATGCCCTCCATAAAACAGGCTTCCAGTCCCTCCTGGGCCAACAGGACAGTTTGTGCCCTTGAAACCAAACACTGTTGGGCCAGAACCCGGCACAGTGACACGGTGGTGGCACTGCCATGCTGGCTCTGCTGCAGCACCAGGGGAAAGTGCCTGTGTGGCAGCTGGACAGACCCCGACCTGCACAGGGCACAAGAACCAGCACCTGCACGGGGTGAGCTGCCAGCGTGGGGGGGTGAGGTAACCTCGCCCATTATCCGATTTAAACAAGAAGAAAAAGCAGCCAACAACTGCAACCGTGGTGTGTTTGGTGAACAGCTAGAGATGGAAAAATGATTCCAAACAAGGCATTTGTCACAACATTGCAGGGTCACCCGCTAAGCAAGGGACGCTGAAGAGGGAAACAGTTCTTAGGGGTAATTACAATTTGTAAGAAGTTTTGCGCTGGCTCTGTAATTGTCGGGGGGTGGCCATTGGCACTGCAGCGCTGGGAAAGCACCACAATAGAGCTGTAATTTACAGGGCTGGAACCGTGAAGCCAGGAGTGGTTTGGGAATTATTGCTAATCTTTACGGATTCAGCCATTCACGTGCAGGCCGAGGCGGTTTGGGTTACAGGAACCGTGAGCAGGGGTCTCATGCTGCCCCAGCATCTCCTGCCCGAGCCCCTGCGGCTCTGGGTGAACTACAGCAAACGTTGTTTCAGTCCTGCCTCAGCGACGAGCTCTCAGCTCCCTCGAGGCTCCCATGGGAGAAGTTATAAAGAGGAAGAAATTTGCCTTATCACCTTTCCTTAATGGAAGAGGCCCCAAGAGAGCTGGAGAGGGAGTTTGGACGAGGGCCAGGAGTGGCAGGACAAGGGGGAATGGCTTCCCACTGCCAGAGGACAGGGTTAGGTGGGATACGGGGAAGAAACTGTTCTCTATGAGGGTGGTGAGGCCCTGGCACAGGCTGCCCAGAGAAGGTGTTCCTGCTCCTGGCTCACGCATGGCTGAGTGAGGGCAGCACGGGAAGGGAATTGCTGCCATGAAAGCCCCTCTTTGCTCTTGGTCCCTCCGTCCCCTGCCAGTGCGGAGCAGCGCAGCTCTGTCACATCAGGCAGCTGCCTGTGCTCGGCAGAGTTAAAAAAAAAAAAATCACACTTTTTTCATTTGTGCTGATTTGCATATTAATAGTTTGCATATTAAACAACTACTTCAGAGGGTGGGCGGGCTAATGAATGCAGCAGTCTCCTCTATTTTAACTCAATTTGCCTCATCCATATTCCAATGACTTTGGGGATTGGTATTCAGTTTTCATTGAAATTATCCAAGCCAGACCTAATTTGTGCTGCCCTTCCATTAATCCAATTAATTAGCACCATTGATGTGTGCTGCCTTTGTGAGGCGCTTTGTGCGGCGCCGCTGCCGCTAATGACAGCCTGGGATCAGAGCGAGTAACGAGCAAACCAAAGGAGCGTTTGACCCTTCCCGGACCCTCACACAATGCAGCACTTTGGAGTCTGGAGGCCCTAATTTAGGTTCGATAGTCCAAATTATAGACAATAATTCAATATTCTTTGTGGGGAGCTGAGCAAGTGTCACCCTGCCATTTGTTTAGCTTATAATTTTTTTTTCCCTGCCTCTTTATTTATGTATTTTTTTCCCCTTTTCATTATTTTTCAACCTGGCCTCCCTGCTCCACCTCCAGCATTGATTTCTGACCTTGTTCCGCTGAGAGGGCTGAGGATCTCTTTACTCTGAAGGAATTCATTAACCTTTCCCCTGCCCAGAACTGGAGAGAAAATCTTTATATTTTTAAGTAAGGCAAATAAACACTGGCAGTGACTAGCGGAGTCCCCTCGCTGGCTGCTCCCCAAGAACTCCTGTGCCAGCTTAGGAACTGCTTATGGGTTTCATTTTTTGGGTAATTTTCGGTTAGAAATACAGTTTAAATAGCGACTGAGCTTCTCCAGACCCTACTCAATGACTCTTGTGGGTCCTTCCCAACTCAGCATATTCTGGGATTCTGTGATGAGTTTCTGCACTGGGAACCACCCCACTTCTTCCCCTTGCCGTGGCCCAGCCCCGATGTCCCCACGTGGCCAAGACCAATTTAAATTGGTGCAATTAAACATGGCAGAAGGGCAGCGAATTCCCATGGCCACAGCTTCTGGGCCAGGATACATCCTCAAAGTGCCACCAAAGCCCTGGGGAAAGGGGATGGGGAGGAGCTGCAGATGTGTCCAGATGCTGAGGAAGCAGCCACTGCACCGGGCACGCCTGGCCTCCCCTACCCCTCCTTCCCTGGCTCACTGGAGGAGGAGAAGCTATGAAAGGAAGCGTTTAGCTGTGGTTATCCACAGGTAGGTCACTAAACTCATTAAGGTAATTAATTACACACGGCACATTCACTGTGTCCACAAGTGTTTGAACTGTAAGGAGACAGGAATTGTCAGCGCCGGGTAGGACGGAGAGTCAATTTGCACAGGGATATGGAGATTTGGATGCTCAGCTTCCTTTTAACTGGAACTAAAGCTGAAGGGTTTTTCAGGAAAATTCTCAGGGAAGCAAGAAAACCCTGCTCCAGGAAGGCTGGTGTGTAATTTGGTAGAACCATTGTTTGGGGTGAAACAAATCATTTGAGACTTTTAAAATCTCGCAACAGATAATTTAAAAATTGCTACAGGAAGTAAAGGTTGAACCTGGTTTTAACTCTACTTTGTTTTCCTCACTACTACCGAAATTTCGTTTTGGGAAAAGAGGTGTGGTTTTGTGAGGTGCTTGTTCTGTGCAAGAATGAGGTTTTCCGGAAGTTTTCGGAGGTTTTCTGCATCAGCCTGGTCACACCTCCCTGCAGGCAGGCTGGGGTCCCACTCTTGTGGCACTTATGGGTCAAGATGCTGCCAGGGGCGCTCACTCTTTCCTGGGCTGGGACCATGGCCCAGGGGACATTGTGTCTGCGCTGTGGCCATGCCAGTACCCACCGAGCCACAGGAATGGGTTTGGCATTGCCGGATGGGGACCCTCCTCCTGTGGCTCTCCATGCTCTTCCCAATCACTCCTCGGCATTATAAATCATTCTATTGCAATAGCAGCTTATACAGTCAGTTGCCTGCAAGATTTTCCTGATTAACCTTAAAATCTGCTATAAATCTTCATCCCTTCCTTTCTCATGGAGCTTCAGGGACACAAACAGGCTCTGCTGCCACTGAGGTGCTGCACTGCTCTGTGCCACTGCACTAACACAGGCCGTGGGGGGCTAAAAAACCATTGAAACCTCCCTCCTCTCAGGGTCCTCTGCTCTCTGAGGAGAAGGAGGAGGGAGACAGAACCATGGGCAGCTGTTTCCTGCAGCTCCAGCTTTGCCAGGCTCCAGGGGCCTCCCAGACTTTTGATAACCCCTCTGGATGATCTTTGGTGGTGGCAAGAAGAGCGAGTGAAGCACCCAAAGGCAGGTGGCATTGAACGGGTATTTATTTCTTTATCTGAGGTGGGGGGCCCTCGTACCAACCTGCGCGATCCCGCTGCCTGTCTGGCACTGCCGCAGTAAGATCCCGTTTAGTGGCATCACTCAGGACTTGTCACATTACGGTATGTCACAACATGTCAGGCTCTGACAGGCTGGATACCTGCTATTAACTCGAGACTAGTTGCAAATACAAAATAGAGGTGGTGAATGAAGGCAGTGCCAGGAGCAGGGCGGATGCCCGTGCTGGCACTCCGGGTATGGCTCTGCCAGCCTGGCTTTGCAGAGTAGCCCAGGGCTCCAGCATGCTCAGCTTGGATATGGGAACACAGCCTCCAAAATGGTGCCAGAGAGCTGGATTTGGAAAAAATTCCTCCCGACACCAAAGTGTCAGTTTAATCCTGACAGAGCATCCCGGCACCGGTGCTGCCAGCACCACCAGGAGCAGCAGCACCTGCAGCCTGTCCCTGCTGTAGCTGTGGCTGTACCTGATGCTCCTGGGAAAGGTGGAGAAGCAGGACAAGGCTGGAGGCCGAGGTGTGCACTGGGGAGGGATTCCTTCCTGCTGCTGCATCTGGCCTATGTAAGTCCCTGAAGCCAGTTTAATTAATTGGCTGCCAGTGAGTGCAGCACAATAAACAGTCGATCAGGTCTCCTTTTGCCCTTGTTGTGATAAAATTCACCTTCAAATCAGAAGTTTAATTACAGGATCACCCTCCCTCATCACGCCCTTCCTCCCAGGATCCGGACAAGCTCGGTCTTGAAGCCTGTCTGGCCTCCAAGACCTCACCTGGGATGTCTGGGAGGTGTGGAGTCACAGGGACTGAGTGAGGGAGGGTCCTGCTGCGGGAGACGGGACTGCAGGAGGGGAAATAGCTGGAGCCTGGTGACTGGGCCAGAGGGAGGGTCCTGCTGGGACCCTGCTGCAGAGCTGTGGGGAGCACACAGGAGCTGTGCTGTGGTCACCAGTTGTAATCCCCGGTGTTTCTGCTCCCGGTACCCACAGGCACGCTGTGGGAAGCGCCCTTGGGTTGGGAGCGGGACCAGCAGCACTGCGGGGCTGACTGGGGCAGAGGAGAGCTGAGTCCAGCTCTGCTGGAGGCCAAGACGGAGCTCATGAGCCACTGCTGGAATCCTGGCACCTCCACCTGGTGCTGCTGGCTGCTGCCCTGCACGTCTGGAGCTGTTGCAGCCACATCTTTCAACAGATCCCAGGTGGATGACAGCTCTCTGTCCCTCCTTGTCCTGGGACGTCCCTGTCTGGCCGGCTGGTGGATCCTCACCATCCAACTGAGTTGGGGGCATCCAAGCAGAACCTGGCATCTCCTAACACCCCAGAGAGGCCAATCCTCTGCGCTCACACTCCCTGTGCCTCTACAGAACCCCCTTGTCTTCCATAGCCCCTCATGCTGTAACAAGCCAAAAACCAGGCTGGTTTTTATTTGCTTTATTATTAAGCTGATGAGGTTATTTAGCCCGTTTTATGCCCCATTAAATTCTGTGTTTGAAATTCTGTGGAGCGCTTTGCAAACACGCGCTCCGCGCCCGCCAGCGCCGCCGCCGGGGTTTGCCTCGGAGCACCCGCTCCCGTGTTTACTCCCTGGGTATTCTCTGCTTCCCCAGGCTGGTGTGGCTGAGAGAGATGAATGCTCTGTCTGTTATTGTCACCTCTTCTCACTTCTTTTTTTTTTTTCCATGCTCTCATCACTACTTTTGAGTGCTTCTTATTTTCCTTGCCTCTGCAAGAAGCCATAAAATTCCTCAGCCCGTGTGTGGTGTGGTGTGCACTTACAAATTACCGCTGAAAAATGAATTGCCTTGACAAAATCTAATGTTTTGTGACACAGCACAAATATGCATTTCATTCTTGAAGAGAAGGAAAAGGAGCTCATTGGAAATATTAAATTAAGCAGTGTAACAGCTGAGAATAATTTGGTTTTCTGCTCTGTTGCTTGTGATTTGGTACGGAGTTTGAGGTGGCAGGGCAGTGCCTGTTTAGAGTGTAAGGCACACAGATGCCTCGGATTTTATTCCTTGCTTTGGTGCAACTTGTTTTCTCTGGTGCCGGCGGCTGGTGCAGCTCAGAACACAGGTTTTGGGAAAGGTCCCAGGGGCAGGGAGCTGAGGGGGAACACTGTGGCCAGAGCGTGGAAATGTTTTCCATGGTGCTGCCGTCGATCACAGGAGACCAACATGAGGCTGAAGCTCACACTGCTTCTCTGGAGGTTTAGAATAAAAATCCATCCCTGAGAAGAACAAAGCAGAGCAGGGCCGGGTTTGGGAATTCCTGCAAACAGCCCTGGATCCCTGCTGCAGCCAGGCGTAAATAAGCCTCTATTCTCTTCAGTCACCCAGCCCTTTAATTACCTGCAGGGTTCTGCACAGTGACTCATTCCCAAGCCAGGGGCCTGGGTGGCTCCTTGCAGAGCAGCCAGATGTGGAACTCCCTGGTGTGTCACTCCCCTTTCATCTTGCAGATCCGGCCGTTCCTTCTCCCTCTGTGCCACCTCCAACCCTGCCATGGGGACTCCCTGCGGGGACAGGGCTCTGCTGGAGCTGCACGGCCAGAAACAGAGGCCAGCAGGGTGTCACAGGCTGAGGGCAGCAGAAACGTGATGGTGGCATCGTGGTTGACAGCTGGGCAGTGAGGAGCTGCTCACTCAGACCTTTCCCTCCCAGGTGCACGGCCCCAAGGTGGCTGTTGGACCGATGTGTGCCTCAGGGTGAAGTTCTCATCACGGCTACTGGGGTTTATTGTTCAGTATCAATGATTTATTGAAATTAAAAAGGCATCTGGAAAGGGACCAGGCCTCCAGAGGGACAGACACCATGAAAGCACTCGGAAAGCAAGAGCCCCTGTCCCAATCAGGCTGTGGGACTGTGGCCATGCCACAACAAGGGATGCTTGTGGGGATGGGGAGGGTGCTGCCATCCCAGCCTGTCCCGTGCTGGTGGCCAAGCCGAGGGCGGCTGCCAGCTGGGCCCTGGGGACCAGCCCGGCCCCAAGGGCTCTGTGATCGGCTTCACTTCCCTCCAGCAGGAGCCAAGCACAACCTGCCGCTCATGCCAAGGTATCTTTGGCACAGGGATGTGGGTAGAAAACCCACAGGAGTGTCAAAGCCATGGACAGTCTCCAAAGTGAGAGCAGTGTTTGACGGGGGAGAATATGCTTTGGAAAATTGACTTGATCCTTGTTTGGAAGCAGCACTGAGAGGCACACGGAGCCCTCTGCAGACACACACATGCTGCCTTGAGGATCTCTGCACAAAGCAAAGCGCTGGAAACATGTTGTCATCCACCTCCTCCCTCTCATTCCTGGCAATTGAGTAAATATCCAAGGAGCTGCTTATATCCAAGTGCAGGAAAGCAGCCACCCAGCCCGGCACCACGGCAGGGACCCGTGCGGTGCTCGGTCCCACTGGAGTCGGGGGTTCCGTCTCCTGCTTCCCACCAAGGGCACGTTGGCAGTGCCCCCCTTGTCTGCTGGAGGGGGGCTGGACTAGAGGAGGGTGCCGTGGGCGAGCTCCACGCTGATCTGGATCATTCACCACTTGCCAGGAGTGCTGGTTTCTCCTCTCCCATAGCCAACACCGAGAGCCAAGGACTAGACATGGCACAGCTCGTGTTGTTTTAGCATCCCTCTTCTTAAAAAAAGTAATTAAAAAAAAATAAAAAAAAGAAAATCTGGACAACTTCCCAGATTGTACATCTGTCCGTATAATTTACACCACGAGGATGAGGAAGTGAGGAGGGCTGTAAACTCTTTCCATCTGTGCAATGTGTGTGATGATTTTTCCATTCCTTCCTCGCCTCCCCCACCGAAGCCCCAGGCTGGAGCGGCTTTGCCAGCAGCGGGCAGCCCGGAGTGCCAGGGCCGGCTCTGTGCCGTGGGTCTGGCTGCCAGACCTGGGCCCCCTCACCCCTGCCCTGGCTCCTCCCGTGCCACAGGAGCACCCAGCCACCTGCCAGGAAATGCCACTCACCAAACATTTTCCTTTAGAACTATTTTGACTGAAAAGAGTGGGTTTTTTGACAATTGGGTTCACAGAGTCATGGAATCATTAAGACTGGGAAAGACTTCCAAGATGATCAAGCCCAATCCTCAGCTGAGTACCCCCATGCCTACTAAACCATATCCCAAAGTTCCTGTCCTTTTCTGAACATTTCCAGGGATGGTAACTCCATCACTTCCCTGGGCAGCCTCTCCAATGCTTGACCACTCCTTCAGTAAAGGAATTTTTCTAATAGCAAACCGTCTGCCCTTTGAAAAGCTCCAGCTCCTGGTTGGACCTCAGATGGGTCAACATCAGGAAGCCTCATCGGTCCACTGAGGCTGGAAAATGACTGCAATGACTTCTGAGCCCAGGTTTCCAACTGATCACTGGTACAAAGGCTTTTGTTCTTATGTGGGCTGGATATCCTGGGGGAAATCCCTGTGCTCCTGGCAGGGGAACGCGGCTCAATCGGCCTCGGTGCTGCTCAGCTGCAGCTCTGCAGCTCCACCAGCAAGAGATGAATGAAGGAGAGGGATGGTGCCACCTCCCAGCGCCCACTCACTCCCTGGCACACCAACAGCAGTTGAATTTCTTTCACATTTCTGGTGAATCACTCCTGGGCATGCGGGTGGGTGCCGAGGGTTTCTCTGGAACTGGCACCGCAGCCCTGCTGAGCACGGCCCCGAGCCCCAGCCTGTGCTGGGACACCCTGGGACCACCAGCACTCACAGAACCCCCCTGGCACCACTGACTCGCTCAGGCCGCTCGTGCCAGGGCCATGACGAGGGGCTGGCAGGCTGCCTTGGGGGTGGCCCTGTCCCCGCGCCTTGTCCCCATCCCACTGCCCAGCACGGGGATCCAGGGGCTGCAAGAACAGCTGCAAAAACAACCCCCGGTGATGCCATCTGTGCCTTTCCCCGGGCACTGCATCCCCGCCCGGGGACCTTTTCCAGGAGGAGCAGAAAGAGGGCTCTGTTCCTGGTTCCAGGAAAAGGCTGGTGCCTTCCATCTGGGGATGACGGCTCCCTGGCACCGTGTCCCTGGGCTACAGCCCTGCGCAGGGAGCAGACAAACAATATTTATCCTTCCAGGTGCCCTCCCTAACCCCTTCCCCTCCGGTGGCTCCCGATCCGCAGGCAGGGATTGCCCCACACCTCTCGCTGGCAGCAGAGCAGCACCGACGTGGTTAACAAACATTAATAAACTTTCTGGGTAGGCACCAGGCAGGCGCTTCCTCCGGCTTGACATTCAATTCCGATTGGTGTGACTCATTAGCTATTTATTTATTTAAAGCCACGGAGCTATTTGCAATATTTTTAAGCAGCAAACACAGTGTGTGGGCAGGGAGCTGTTCTGCCTAAATGTTCGGCTCGGTGACACTGATGATAACTTATCAGAATAAATAAGGAATCTTCCAATCATGGGCTTTTCACCGAGGGAGTGTTTAGTGTGAGCTGCAGCAGAAAGTCATAATGTTTCCTTCTCAGAAACTTTTTACCAGTCTGCGTGTTACATCCAGGTTATATCCCTGTGTGGGCAGCTGCCTGCGTGCTCTCAAGCCCCAATTAAAAACGGAATACATCATCTCTCTGCTCTTCTCCCCAAACCCTCACAGCTCCACCAGGTCCCTCCCGGAGCAGCTGCTTCGGGGGGCTGGGCTGGGAATAGGCACAGGAAAGGTTTGGGCAGCGCTGGGTGGGTGAGGGGGGTGCAGGGAGCTCACATGGTCGTGCTTCGAGAACAAACTTTTGGCTAATTATAATTTGGACACTTCCTCCTGTTTTCCTGCCAGCAGCAATCTCCCGAGCTCCCATCCCAACCCGGTGGGTCTGGGGGTGTGCAGAGGCTCAGATCAGGAACCTGAAAAAGCAAACACTTCACATCCCCCTATGTTTTCAAGTTATCTCATTTTTATATAACCCAACTTGGTACAAATCCAGGAAAAAAAATTTGTTGCCATTATTTCCAGAGAAAATGGGGCTTTTCTTCCATTTTGAAGTTTAAAATTTCACTTCCTTAAAACAGGAGCGTCTTGAAATCCTAAGAGATGATGACCTTCTCCATGCACCAAAGCCCCAGCAGCGGTCTAGTTTGTGAAATCTTCCAAAGCATTCCTTCCGAACACCGGGATGGGAAATATCCCTGGCTGCTGGGCAGTGGTGCCCGGCTGAGCACAGCAGCCCCGAGGGCTGCAGTGACCGGTGCCCTGCGGGGCAGGGGGTGCCCGTGGCACTGTCACACTGCGAGTGCCACTGGTGCTGTGCCTGCTCCTGGGGCAGCTCTGTCGGAGACGACAGCAGGTCCCAAAGTGTCCGACGTGGATTATCAGCAATCAGCTTCATTTTTCACTCCAGTTCTCCACATTCTCAGGAGTCCCCCCATGGCCATGCTCCTCCTTACCCCATTCCGTGCCGGAGGTGGGGCAGGACACAAGCTCAGCCCAGCAGAGATGTCCTTGTCCTTGTCCCTGTCCTATGGGTACTGCCCATAGGGGCAGGGTCCCTCCCGCAGAGCCGGGGCAGGAGTAATCCTTGTGCTGGCTGCCTTCAAAACCGGCTGGATTATTTTGGAGGCAGTTCTGGGGGGTTTAACACACCCTGACTGCTGCATTTTTTGCATTCTTCTCTTTTTCTTCTCTCTCACATTTCCCTCACTGCTGAACAGAGTCATTGGAGCTGCGTGTGCAGCTGGGGCTGAGCACAGGGGCTGTGGGGGCAGTGCTGGAGTTGGGAACATGCAGATGGGGGGGTTGTCATGAACTCTGCCCACTACCCCCATAATTCCAGTGAGGCCCTGGCACAGGGTGCCCAGAGAAGCTGTGGCTGCCCCATCCCTGGAAGCACCCAAGGCCAGGTTGGATGGGGTTTGGAGCAACCTGGGATAGTGGAAGGTGTCCCTGCCCATGCTGGGGGGTGGAACTGGATGATCTTTAAGGTCCCTTCCAACCCAGTCCAGTCTGGTATTCTCTGATTCTCTGATAACGATTCCAAAAACTCCCTCCTGCCACAGCGCTTGGTACAAACCTCAACCGTTTTTATCTTCAAACTCTGATGAACAAAAAGAAGGGGCTGGATGCCTGGCAGAGCGACTCCCTTTGTGAGCTCCTGCCTGCTGCACCAGTCACATCACGTTACACTGTGCTTTCAAACACACCGTGACATGACTTGATGCAACGTGTGACGGGCGGGGGATCCGCCAGGAAACGTGAGGAACCCACTTTTTCAAGGAGCACCTTTACAGAAATAACCACGATGCCCTTTTAACTCGTATTTATGGATTGCTAAATAGGGCCTGCCCACACTTTTGCAAGTCCTGGAATCAGCTGGTTGCGGTACCTGGAGGGGGATGAGCCATAGAGGCAGAGGAGGAGGGGAAGTGCCAGAGCAGGTGGGGGTGAGTCAGTGTCCCTGCAGTGCCCACAGCGGGCACCCAGGCTTGAATCCTCCCTGCCAGATTAACAGAATCCCAGAATCATTTAGGTTGGAAAAGCTCTCCAAGGTCATCGAGTCCAAACCGGGCCTGATCCCCACCTTGTCACCAGCCCAGAGCACTGAGTGCCACGTCCAGGCATTTCTTGGACACCTCCAGGGATGGGGACTCGAAACCCCCCTGGGCAGCCCCTTCCAAGGCCTGACCACCCTTTCCATGAGGAAATTCCTCCTGATGTCCAACCTGACCCTCTCCTGGCACAACCTGAGGCTGTTTCCTCTCCTCCTGTCCCTGTTCCCTGGGAGCCGAGCCCGACCCCTCCCAGGCTGCCCCCTCCTGTCAGGGAGTTGTGCAGAGCCACAAGGTCCCCCCTGAGCCGCCTTTTCTCCAGGCTGAGCCCCTCCAGCTCCCTCAGCCACTCCTCATACCACTCACATTTGGGCTTTTGGGTTGAGAGTAAACTACTGGAATAGCAGTTCCTGGTGGGATTCTGGCATTCTGGTGCTGGCTCAGACACCTCTTGCTGTGAACTGCCAGCACAGAGTCCCCCAGCAGCCACCAGGCAGGGTCCCACCACGGCTGGGGACGGGAGAACCCCTTTGCTGGGGCTTCTGCAGCTCTTTTGCACCACTTGCTCTCACCCCCCTCTTCCTCTTGATTAGCAGCTAAAAATCACGGCAGTGTCTGGTAGGACAAAGCCTGTGACAGCAAAGGGAATATTAGGGTCAAGCTTTATTAAGAAAGGAGCTATTGAAATGACATCCTCCAACATATTGCTATTAGGGCCTTGAAGAGTCTTTGCCTCATTAATGTAAAAGGGAGGTGGCAATCTTCCTGATCAACAGTGGCAATTTATTCTAAAGTGTCCATTTTCTGGATGTCAGAGGAAGACTTTTATTTATAATCTTATTTTCAATTTCCACAAAGAACACTTCACTCACGCTCTGGGCAGGTTTTTTTGGCAGACAATAACGATTATAAAACGGTGCTCTGCCCCCCCCTCCCCAAAATCCCCCTTGTAGTAGTGTTGACATATGGAAATGAATCAAAATGTAATAGGCATAATTACCAGCATTGTGTGCAGGCTGCAATTAGTGTCTCTTCAAAGCAGGCTTGTAATCAAAAGACACCAATAGACAAGGGGAAGGACCGGGCAGCCACTCCTGGGATCAGCTGGGGCTGGGAGGAAGTTTCCCAGCCCTGGGAGCGCAGCGGGTCCCTGTCCAGGGTGAGGGTGGCTTTCCCAGTGGCAGGGTGATGGGTCAGTGGCCCCAGGAGCCACCAGCCACCCCTGACACCCCCTCAGGTGTCACAGCACGCTGGGGTGTCCAGGGAAGCTGTGGCAGCCCCATCCCTGGCCAGGTTGGATGGGGTTTGGAACAACTTGGTGTAGTGGAAGGTGTCCCTGCTCATGGCAGGGGCTGGAACAAGACCAGATTTAAAGTCCCTTCTGACCCAAATCAGTCCATGATTTTCAAAATTTGTTTGATGAGTCAAAAGAAAATGTGAAAATAGTATTCAGAAAGAAATAGTCGCTTTCAGCACCAGCAGTTGCTCTGCTCACCTCGGAACTGGCTTGTAAGAACTTTTGATTTCACCAGTGGTCAAAAATTGTTTACTTTTTGTGTGTTTTGTGAACTGGAGAATGTTTCATTCACCCAGCTCTGAACGTGAGACACAGTCTGAATGTGAGGAGACCCTATTACCTGTATCCCTTCAGACCTCAGTTAAGGTGTTGGGTCCTAGTACAGCAGATTGATAGTTTTGCAATTCAATTTTTTTACCTGTCAGAAATGTATCAATCTGAAACTATTTTTGTAGGAACATTTCTATGTTAATAAGTTTTTGCTTTGAAATAACACCTCCCCCACCTTTTAATAAGGTTAAAGCATTATCTGGGGCCTC
Source organism: Callaeas wilsoni (assembly GCA_013398955.1). Classification (NCBI taxonomy): domain Eukaryota; kingdom Metazoa; phylum Chordata; class Aves; order Passeriformes; family Callaeidae; genus Callaeas; species Callaeas wilsoni. Next base: position 50,631 of record VWPU01012487.1, read on the forward strand.
ATTGAAAGGGGCTGCTGGGGTTTCATTTTCAAATTCATCTTGTTCCTTAATAGTTTCCCAAAATCAAAGTCAGAATGAAATATCTTATGGCCATTATTCAGCCGACTGTTTTTATTGACCCAAACATACTCTTTTTTTCCCAGGGAGGTGTTGAGAGGAATTGTTCAGACCTGGAGAGCAAGAAAAGTCTGGGATTTCCTTCGGAGTTCCCTGGTCCTGCCAGGAGCCCTCCCACAGCAGCCGCTCCTCGAGGCTGTGACAGAGTCCTGGGGGGTTTGCCGGTGGTGACAGTGACACCAGCGGGTCCTGGGAGGGCCCGAGGGCCAGGACCTCAGTCTGGGCAAACACTTTGGGATTTGTTGCTCCAGCTGGAGTCCTGACAGGATGCCAGGGCAGGACCAGCACCTGCAAAGGGTCTGTGCCTGCCAGGCATTGCCCAGGAGGAGGGCGGGTGGCACCCAGTGGCTTCCAGCACCCGCTGTGCCCTGGCTGTGCCACTGCCACTGAGTGCAGGGGCCGATTTTGGGGTGCAGGGTGACACCAGCCCTGCCTGGTCCTGCTGCCACTCTCGGGGTGCTCAGTGCAGAGCACACCCCCCAGCACCAGCTCCCCAGGGAGGAGGAGGAGGACGGGGGGACATTGGGGCCGGGAGCTCTTTGCCGGTTCTGCCGCCTCTCCAGGAGAGCCTCTGCTCCCAGGGAAGGCTGCTCCGAGAGCAGCGGCTTCTCCCAAGTCAGCAGAGAGATGCTGGTGTCAGCCAGGGAAGGATCAGGCCTGTCACCAGCGGGTCTGTGTAGGAGGACTTATATTTGTTTGCAGGAGCCAGATGGTTAAAGAAGAGAGTGACATAATTTCGAGAGCTGGAGCCATGAAGAGAGGGGGAGAGAAAGTCACCGGGGGAAGTGAGACCCCAGGGGCCCCCCAGCTATGGGGTGTGCTGGCACTTCAGCTCTGCTTCCTGCAGGGATCCATCCCGGGCTTCTTTGGGAATCACTCCCTCACTGAGATATCTTTCCTCCTTGCCTTTGGATGCACAGGGAAGCTGAACTGTGAGTGGTACTAATGCTGGAGAAGTTATGAGGGCAGAAGTGGTGGGCATGACCTTGTCATCATCGTGAAGTTCATGATCTTAAGTAGCTCTCCATTTATTAATGGAGGAGCCATTTATTAACCTGCTCAATTCAGTTGTGCCAGCATAAATCTGAAACAACCCCATGGAGTGTGGATTTATACCGGCATAACCGAGGGAGAGCCTGCCTGGCATCTCTGTCCGTGGCTGCGGAGGTGGCAGGACAGGATGGCTCACAGCACAGGCTGTCCCCCACTGTTCTTGGGACTGGGGCAGAAACTTCAGATCTCAGTAGCAAAAATAAGCTTAAAACAGCAGCTCAGTTTCCACGAGCCCAAATGTCCAGGAACAGGAATGATTCCCGTGTAGTGTGTGCATGCCAGGGCCGGAGCTTGGCTCATCCTTAGCCAGGGGCAAGGATGTGGCAGAAGGGATTTGAGGGCACTGGCGTTGCTCATCCCCGGCTTGGTGGGGAGAGCTGGTCCCTCGGAATCCCCCTTGCCTGGCTGGAGCCACCTGGCACCCACAACCTTGTGGTCAGCACTGGGAATCCCACTGGATCAGGCAGCTCTGGGTGCAGGGCTGTGTACAGCCCTGGAGCAGGGAAAAATAAATCACCAGCTACACAAACCCCCCTACTTCCCCCCCAGCCAAAGTCTTGGATCTCCTTCTTCCTGCATGGAAGTGAATTTCAACCAGCAGAACATACCTGTCATGTTTTATTGTCTCATTCCCTGCGTTTGACACAGGCTGCCGAGCAAAGGCGATGCCGAGGATGCTGCAGAAGAGGGAAAAAATTTCCTCTGAAATTTTAACTGTTCCTTTAGGGCTTTGAAGGAGCTGAAGAGGAGACATGAATCTGAATTTAGAATTACATTTTAAGCCTTCATGTAGCCTTTTAAAATATCAGAAGGAGCAAGGGTCTGCTATCCTACCATCGGCACCGGGCACAACCTCCTCTTTAAGTGCGTACAAACCCCACCCCGTGACTCGTGGCTTCCTGCTGCCTGCCCTTATCTTCCCTTATCTGCTGCTGTGCGGAGGCTGCTCCATCTCCGCGGGCCGTGGCTCCTTTCACAGCCTCCGGAGCAGCGCTCGCTATTCCCGTCACGCGCGGGTCTCCCGGCCCCGCTCTTATCGGCAGCCGCACATGGAGCGCCTGGGGATGCCCCGCTGCCGCTGCGCCTCTTCCAGAGCCATCCCCGGCGCCGCGCACGGGGCAAGCCGCGACCTGGAGGGGCTGCTTTATCCCCTTCCCGAGAAAGAGGGATCTCAGCAGGCTGCCGCTGAAAAGACCTCGGCGAATCCTGCGGGAAAACGTCTTTGAGGATGTCGTATAGAATCGGTCGAAGACTTTGCGGTGGGGCGTTTGTGTGCAGGTTCAGGGAAAGCTGAGGTGCCCACGGGAGGAGTGAAGTCCAGCAAAAACTCCAGCACTCCCTGAGAGCCGGGACCCCGCAGCGCTGCTCAGCATGTGCCAGCAGTGTCGCTTGTGCCCTGAGAGCCGGGACCCCGCCGCTCTGCTCAGCATGTGCCCGCAGTGCCGCCTGTGCCCTGCGAGCCGGGACCCCGCGGCTCTGCTCAGCATGTTCCAGCAGTGCCGCCTGTGCCCTGCGAGCCGGGACCCCGCGGCTCTGCTCAGCATGTTCCAGCAGTGCCGCCTGTGCCCTGCGAGCCGGGACCCCGCGGCTCTGCTCAGCATGTTCCAGCAGTGCCGCCTGTGCCCTGCGAGCCGGGACCCCGCGGCTCTGCTCAGCATGTTCCAGCAGTGCCGCCTGTGCCCTGCGAGCCGGGACCCCGCGGCTCTGCTCAGCATGTTCCAGCAGTGCCGCCTGTGCCCTGCGAGCCGGGACCCCGCGGCTCTGCTCAGCATGTTCCAGCAGTGCCGCCTGTGCCCTGCGAGCCGGGACCCCGCGGCTCTGCTCAGCATGTTCCAGCAGTGCCGCCTGTGCCCTGCGAGCCGGGACCCCGCAGCTCTGCTCAGCCACCTGAGGGTGCCTGGATTTTTATGGTGCCTGGATTTTTATGCCACCTGGTGCCATTCTGCAGCCCTATGGAATGCGTCAGGGCGTTGATATCGTGGTGAAATAACCCTGTGTTGGTATAATTAGCAGTGCTGTCTGTTCAGTGTCCTGCAGAAACGCACCTGAGGAGAGGAGCTGGGCTCTGAGTGCCACCAGAGGACAAACACAATTTGGGGCAGGTGTCCCCTCCTGCACTGAGGTCGTGATCCACCACAGAAAAAGAGATGTGCTCGTCTGTGACAGCCAATGGCATCACATGTAAAAAGCATTTCTTGGGGGATTAGTGGGGCTTCTGAGCAGGGAAACGCTCCTTCCCCACCACGCCTACACACTCCTGTGCCTGCAGCAGAGCCTGCACACACGGATGCACACGCATGCACACACACACACATATGGGCTCACACAGACCCCCCTCCCGGCTCCCTGTCCTGCCTCTCCCAGGCCGTGCCGGGGGTGTGTAGGGAAGGAAGGAGTGGGCACTCGCGCCCTGCCAGGCGCCCACGCACGCCCACGGCCCATATGGCTCCTGCGCACAGGCTGTGGCTGAACTCGCCTGGGAAGCTCTTTGTTCCTCAGACCTTCGTGGGGAATGGATCTCTGCCCGTGCTTGGGTTTAGCAGTTTTTCCTCCTGTCGTTGCCTTCTACAGCTCTGCTTGAAACTGTCATTGAAAGGAGGCTGTGAAGTGCTGCTGTGGCTCCTGCCCTGGCACTGAGGGTTCACAAATCCTTCCTGCTCCTCGCTATGAGGAAATCCCCAATAATCCATGTCCTCTTTGACACTTCACATTGCCTTGTAGGTAAAATACTCCAAGACCCTTAGAAATCCCTTTCTACAGTCAGCAAAGACTGACATGAGAAGTTCTTCCTTCCCTCCTCCGTTCCTTGGCCTGGCACTGGACATTCTCACACCGGGCAGTAGGGACTGGTCAGTACAGTGTCCACTCCAGAGAAGGTTCCAGCCCAAACCCATCTCCTGCAGCTCTGGATTCTGGTTGGTTTTAGGATTCAGTTCCCCAGCCAGCCCATGCCCCACCATCAGGCTTTTCCCTTTCTCCTCCCTTCTTTCACATTTTTACTTCCGAGTGAAAGACAGTGTTTCCTTTCTCTGGGTAATTGCGAAATGAGTCTCCTCAAAGCCAGGGGCAAACACAGCATTTCTGATTTTTCCCCAAGTCTCTTTCAGTCTGATTTGCATCAAACCTTATCTCTTTTTTTGGTTTTCTGTCCGTCTGTGTATTTATTCCAAGGTCAAAAGGGATTTTCAGACCCAGCAATCTGCCCAAAATCTCAGTCTGTGCATCTCTACAGACCCAAAGGCTTTGGGGGGAGGCTGGGAGCTGCGACGGGGGATGGATCCCCCAGGAGTGGCAGATCTGAGGTCCCAGTGCCCCCCTGCTCTGCACAACCACAGAGCTCTCACAGACATTACACTGGGGCAATGTGGGAAGAAATCTAATCTCGTCTTAATTTTCTTAACGAGTATAAATTTCTAAAGAAAAGGCATTTGGAAGCGAAATATCAAAATGTGACATTTGGAAAATGTTAAAAAGAACATTGTTGCATTATTGAGATACTTTGTTTCAATTTTCTTTGGAATTAAACTTTGTCAAACTCTCATGTCGCCACGGGAGGTCTGTTCTCATAAAATAGCAATTTCCAAAGAGGTGGTTTCTGGACTCACAATTCTTGACTATCAGTAGTGAAATGGCCTCAAAAGGGATGGTGTGCACCCAGCTGTCCTGGCTGTGAGTGGATGTGTCCAGGCTTTGGCCCTGACAGCCTCTTCCTGTGCCAATCACATCCTCAGAAGCCCCAGTGTGGAAGAATACACTGGTTTGGAAAAAAACCCAGCTTTTCCAGAAAGATGGATCAGAAATTTGGGCTCCAGGATGCAGCACAAATCCCATCAACCTCTGAGGGTGTTGCAGTTCCATTCAGTGCTCACAGGGACAGTGAGTTTTGCTGGCTTTGCTCAACATCACTTCCTAAAGCTGGTGTAAGTCTCTGGATTTTACCTCCTCTATTCCAGATTAGAACAATTTAAGCCATGCTTAAACCCATGGCTGAGTTAACCAGCACAGAACAAGATAAACTGGGCTGTGTCTAAAGTAGTGTCTGTGTCCCACAGCCCGTGCCAGCCCAGCAACCAGTGCTGGCTTCCTGGGAGGGAGCACCAGGACCTCACCCAGCCCAGACTTCACCAGACTTGGACATTTTGACTGCAGAGCCTGAGCTCCCCTCGGGCAGCCCCCATGGCAGTGACCCCCACACACTGGTGTGCAGGGCTGGCAGGAATTATCCATGATTCCTGGAAGACGCTCCCATCCCAACAAGTAATTGGACACGTTCCTGCATTTGCCTTCATCTCAGCACAAGTGGGTGCCAGGGCCAAGCCTTGCCCAGCTCTGGGTCTCTCCCCAGTCCCAGCACTTGCAGGGATCATCCCACAGCTCTGCAGCTCACCCCTTTCCATGTGCATTGGGATCGCGGCAACATCGAGGCACATGCTTAGGACACACCACCAAATCCTCCCCCCCATCTCGCTGTTGGGTTATTCGTGCAGGTTAATTCATTATTTTGTAGTTGTTGCTGCCTCTCTGCAGCAGGAATGGAAGCAGAGCTGGCAGTGGAGCCGCTCGCACCCAAAGGCAGCTTTGTGCAGTCAGCAAAAAGGCGGCGGAAAATGACTGTTCAATGAAATCACTTATTTTGGGTAAACGTTGCCTGCTGAAAGAGTCGGTCTCTGCATTAAACTGGGTGGCAGGAGGAGTTGCTGTGAAATCATCGCAGGGATTAGATGGAAAAGAGCATTTCGTGTTTAAGTGCTGATTAAAAAGCAATATGTTACCGAAAAGCTTCGCACCAAGTGGGTGACTCCTGTCCCTGCTGCTTGGTGACTCTCGGGGATTATCGTGATATGCCCGATGAGTTCTCAGCACAGGCACTTCAACATTTCCCAGCCCCTGGGTGTCTTGGTGGGTTTTTTGCTGCATTTCAGCGAGGCCCTTTAGGGTGAAATTAATTCCGTTTAGCAGCCAACAGGCTCCAAATCGATTCATTCTGCAGCCGGGATGGTTTATGGGCAGGACGGATGGGCTGCAGCACACGGCGCAGCGTCTGCAGACACTGACAGGAAACCTCGACGGAAAAGGGATCCACAAAACTGTCCCTTTTATGTTTGGGAATAATAGTTATTTGGCTGCTCAAAAGGCTGCCAAATCCTTGCGGGAAAACCCTGGTCCCAGCCGTGCCAAGACCCCAGAAGAGCAGAGAAGAAAAAGGACGTGGGCGGGTGTGGCGTGGGTGGGTGGCAGAACCGTGGGCTGGGATTTAGGGTGAGAGGGAGGGGACAGAGGGGTACACCTGGTGAGTGTGGTGGCAGAGCTGCAGAAGCCACAGCCAGGGCAGAGACACCTTGCTCAGAGCCATCGCTGCTGGGCAGTGGCTTTTCACCGGCAGTGGGAGAGCTGTGGGACCCTCCTGGATGCCTCAGGATGGAGAGCACGTGGGGGCTGGGAGCAGTGCCCACTGTGGGGCCAGCCCTGTCCCTCCTGGCAGCATGGAAGGAGCTGTGCAGCCTGGGCAGGCTCCAGAGGGTCTCAGTGAGCTCATTCACCCCCAAAATCCGAGCTGGGGACAACACTGCGGCCACCACATCGCAGCCCCCCTGCCCTGGCCACTGCCGCGTGCTGTCACTGCCCCGGGGAGCCGCAGCGGCTCCGTGTCCCCGCAGGCTGCGCCGGCTCCTGCAGACAGACACACGGACGGCTCTGCACGTCACCTGCACTCCCAGCAGGGTTTGGATCCCGACTTTCCATTCCCCACCCTGCTTCTCAAATGCTAATGTAGCTTTTGATGTACACGTCTTCATCCTTCAGCAGAAGCGGGATCCAGCTTTGGACAAGCGCAGCACCGTGCCGACGGCGGCTTTGCAACAGGAGCTGCCGTCCTGTTCCTTGACTCGATCCCAGCGTTTTGTCATTTTTGAGGAAATAACAAACTTGAAAGTATTCGGCTTTGGTGCAGCAATTGCAGCTTAATTGCACGTCTCCTTCTGCCCACACAAATGCTGAAAAGTGACTTGGCAAACTTTAAAGGCAATCCAGGACTGAAATGGGGAGGCTTGACAAGCCAGCATTCATCAGCTCTGACTAACGCGTCTGTACTCTCAAACCTGCTGCTGTTCCTGCGTTGGCCTGACATCTTGCTGCCCTCAAAGAATTTCTTTTGAGTCTCAATCAGCGGCTGCCGGGTGGCTGTGTCTGAAAGGTCCCCCCAGCGTTTCAGCTGCCAGGTTACCCACAAACCATTCCTGGGGCGGGGGCTGCCTTGGCCGTGCCCTGGCAGGAGCCGGGGTGGTTTTGCTGCACAGAGAAGATGGAGTGGGCAGATGTCCTGGCATGTCATCGGTGTTTGTGCTGGTGACATTCCAGAGGACACGGCTGGCAGCATCGCTCCGGCCCCACTCCCCACAGGCTGGAGGCAGCTGCCTCCTCAGGAGACCCCAGTGCAGGTTGGGGTGCTGGGTGGCTGTGGGTTCGGGAAGTCTGCAATGTCTGGTGTAAACCTGAGCTGCAGCAAGTCCACAGATCCCGTGAGGGAATGGCGGGGGGGCAAAGGGGAAGAGGGAAGGGAAGGCAGAGTCACGGTCCTGCAGGATTTCCAGTGCCACAGGCGATGGGAGAGATGCTCTGATCATGCCACAGGAGGCAGCAGGATCCCAGGGCAGGGCTGTGCCTGAGGGCAGCAGCAGTGGCAATGCTGGGATTGCTTTGCCTCCCCAGCTCCCTGGTGTCCCTGGGGAAGCTGCTTGGCACTGCCAACACATTTCCCTGCTCAGCTGCCAGGTGTCCTGGGGGAGAAAAGACGAGGAGAGAGCCGGGATCAGCAGTTGGTGGGAAAGCATAAGAACAGGGTCAAGAACCCCCAGAGGAGCAGAGAGGAGGAGTCACACAACCACAGGCGACCTTGTGGTTGTTTTCTCAGGTTCAGGAGCATTTCCCGGATCTGCTGCTTCATCCAGCCCTCCTTCCTCGGGTGCTGGACAGGCAGGCTCTGGTCTGGGTGAGCCAAGGCCAGGTGGGAGGTGGGACAGAGTGGAGCCAGTGGGGCTGCTCCAAGGGGGCAATGCCGAGCCTTGAGCCTCCAGTGGACATGGCAGTGAGGGAACCACAGCCCCGGCTCAGTGTCCCAGGATGTTTGGGATCAGCACAAAGTTCAGACACACTTGAATTCATTATTTCTTGAACTGCCCCTCATGGCTGAGCGGGGTTTAGCGTGCACAGCACGTTGCCTACACTTGGCATGGGAAGCATTGAGTCTACAGGCTCCTGCAAGGAAAATATTTAAGATTTCTCAGCAAATGGTGCATGCAGCTTTTCAGGAGGATGTTTTGCTCTTCTCCCCATGATCAGACTCATCCGGGGTGTTTGAACGACAGACTCATTTATACACAGCATTAGAAGGAGTGCTGGGAGGGGATGTTCTCTCCCTTCATAAACGGCACAATTTACCAAAGGACAGGAATTATGTAAAGCAACAGGATTTACTCCCAGCCCAAAGTCTGTAAACAGTGTGGGTTATGCTGCATGGAGCTTCTGAAAAGATAACTGGGAGGGGAGGCCCCTTGGTTCGTTTTGTGAATGAGCGGCTCAGTGGTGGCTGTGGGGTTTATTCCACTCCACAGTGTGCGCGCTGCACTCGCCGCGTGCTCGGGAATGAGCGGCCGAGGAAATAGATCTTTGCTGGAGGCGATTGCTTTCCCAACAGTGAGAGAAAACATCATGCATGGCAGGCTTAGAGGATATTATTTTAATACCTTTCTTCTCGCTGCAGAGCCAGGTGGATGCATGCTGGGATGGGCACACCGGGTCACCCCCTGCTCCCCCTGCTCCGGTCACCGTCAGGCTGGGCTGTCATTGTGGGTGCAGAATCTCCCCCTCAATCCCCACACTGTCACTGTGCTGCACAGCCAGGCTGAGCCAAGCCCTTGTCTCACCTGATGAGGACATTTAACATCCCTCTTGGCTCCTGCCCTGGCCCTGGGAGCTGTACTTGGAGCCTCTGCTCCTGGGCCTGCCTGCTCCCTCCGTCCCTGCTTCTGCACTCCTCCAGCCACCTCCTCACATGAGCTTCTTGCCACGCTCTCCAGAAGTGGAAATCCAACTTTCTGAAAGAGCGTTGCACTTTTGTGTGCATTCTGCATGAGACTCAAAACAGCATCTTCAGGGAGAAATCTGTTGGGATGATCTAAACCTGTTGGGGACAGGGTGGATTTAGGAGCATCGGCGAACAGAAGAGATGCGATGCAGTGAAAGAAGTGGGGACCTGTGACGTAGGGTCTGCACAGGGGACCATGCACCAACTGCCCCTCCTTTATGGGGTTGAGCATCCTTCACCCTTCTGCCAGGAGCAGGGAGGATGCCCCAGAGATTCCCACTCTGCTGCCTGCACTCCAAGCCCCGGGGCTCTCCTGGGGGCACTGAGAGGTGCCTGTGCCGCAGGAACCCCAACCAACACAGGTGAAACCACTGTGATCCTCCCCAAAACGGCTGCAGCTGCAATGCCTCAGCGCTGGTCACCTGCCCAGGTGTGGGGCTGCTGGCAAGGCCACGGGGGCAGACAGGGCTGGCAGCTGGCTCTGCCCGCAGAACTGTGCCTGGCTTCTCCAAGCCTCCCTGTTTATTTGTTCTACAACAGCTTGAAACCAAATAGGGTTAATAGCCCTCCCTGTGTCCTAGCGAGATGAAACTACCATTGGGAGACCCAGGACAATTTTTATATAGGATTAGAAAACAAAAATCAATATTTAATTATCTGTAAGCTTTTTGTGTCACTGCATCCTTAGCTTGCTAACGGTGAGTGCCGGCTGCCAGCAGAAAGTGAGTCATTAAAGGCGCAGTATCTTTTACTGGCCCGTTATGGGAGCACAGTAAATAGAGCACATTATCACTCCTCACACACCTGCACGGTTATTTATCTTTACAATCTCTATTTACCTATATTTATGGTGGGTTTCTCCTGTATGTTATATGGCCAGGTTAACTTTAATGGGCTTCATTAAAACAGGCACTTAACAAAACTTTGGAACGTCCTCGTTTGGACAGACGGCAGGAAACCCAAACGGGGAAGGAGGAGGAAAAGCACTTTGTGTCACCAAGTCCCCAGTGCTCGGGAGCTGAAGGGTGGCTGATGGAAACACTGGTGGCTTCAGGGCTGTGCCACCACCCGGGGCTCTCTGGGACCCACAGCCGTGGTGAAGCAAAGGGCTTGGGGAGGGTCAGGGCTGGGAGGAGGAGGAGGAGGATGGAGCCTTCACTGGGTGCTGGGTGCTCAGCCTCAGGGCGTCCCCTGTGTGTGGGGAGCCGTGAGCCTGTGGGCTGAGGGGCTGCTCAGGGTCTCCTTCCTTATCCCTATTGCACCTTTCCCCCATATCTGAGTCCCAGCCCCAGGGGACAGACGGACACAGCTCCCAGCACTGCTCCTGCTCCTCTCCTGCTCTCCTCTCCTGCTCTCCTCTCCTGCTCTCCTCTCCTGCTCCTCTCCTGCTCTCCTCTCCTGCTCTCCTCTCCTGCTCTCTGGCTCTCCTGCGCAGGGTCCATCCTGTGGCTCTGTCCCGGCGGATCCTCCGCCTCCGTCACTCTGTGCCCATCCACCTGTACTCACTGTGCCACAGCCCGCTCAGAGCCACTCAAAACGTAATAAATAAATACCCTGGGAAACTAAACCTTCCCCCGTGGCGAGGGGAACGGGCAATTAGCGGATCTTTTTTGCTGCAGTAGTTAATTTTTTACAAGCCTCCCTTATTTTCCCTGTTTCCCCTGGTTAATAATGACTCGCAGCCGCTTACACCATAAATAAGTTCCACAAATTTCGCAGATGCACCGGGCTGTTTAAGCAGGGAAATTGAGCAGCATATGTCTGAATGGTTAATTGACTTAATTGCTGTTAGTTGGGCTATTAGCACACTTGATCCACCCCAATGACCACAATACTTTCTTAATGGTGTTCATTTTATTTGGATGCCAAGCTCCAGTTACCATTACAGGGAAATTTCCAATTGCTGATTACCTCATAAATATATAATTGTAGTCATAGGCTAAATAAAGCCAACAGGCATTAATAATGAACAGCGTTTGACTAAGAGCCTTTAAAGGATGATAGAAGTTTCTTTAAGGACCTCAGCTATTCTTGAAATGTAAATAATCTTTCATGCTTCTATTTTTAATGACGCTGCATCCTTTTTCCAGTCGGCATCAAGCACCAGGAGAGGTCCTTGGAGCATCCCACATCCAGGTAATGTCCAGAAAAAACAACAGAGCCGAGAGCCTCCCGAGCTCTCCCCGTTCCAGGACCAGCTCCCAAGGGATGTTGAGGTTATTCCTTTCAGGCAGCCACAGGCATGTGAATGACCACTGACTCCAGCCCCTCATCCAGGCTTTCCAAAAACAGCTTATCCCACTCTCTGTCTGCAGGGAAAAGCAAAATCAAAGCACCCCCAGGCCAGGTCCTGCCCCGTGCATGGGGGCTCGCTGGGTGGGGGGGACAGAGGCAAGGGGTGCTGTGTCTGCCACGGGCGAGGCTGCCAAAACCAGGAGAATGTGACACCGACATCAGCACCTGTCACACTGGGGAGGATGGCTGTCACCTCCCTGCCCAGCCCCCTGCTAAACGCAAGGGTGGGCCTGAGAGCAGTGCCTGTGGCAGGGGTTGGTGGCCAGGACCCCCATTTGGGACCAGCCCGGCTGCAGTCCTGAGTCCAGCCACTCCCAAAGCAGTTTAGTCTGTCACCAGATAAATCAATAACCAGAAAACACCCCTACCGGTGCAGATCTGCCCCCAAGGGTGGCACTGAGGGCAGGTATGATTTATCCAGAAGAGGAACAGCAAGGGAGAAAGAGCCTTTTCCAACTCCAGCATTGTTGCTGGCTCTAGAGACAATTTAATTATCCCAGGCTATTCTTAACTGACCTAGTCAAATGAACCTGCCTAGCTCTGTCCACAATAATTACCCACGATTTGCTAATTCATGTGGAGAAGAAATTACTCCTCGATAGTCTGTTAATCTTTGATTCCCAACCATGAGCTCATTTACTCCAGGCTTGTTCCCTACTGGCACCAAACGGAGAGCATTTCGTTAGTTATTTTCAGCTATTAGGGAACTAGTTATAATTAATGTTGGCTTTGACCGTAGCCTGGTTTTAAGCAGATGCCTTGGGGTGCTGAAATAGGTGGGGGCCACGTTTCTGGGATTTGGAAGCATCCTGCACGTCCTTGTGGCAGGGTCACTTGTGATATCAAGCAGGACTGGGACAAGTGGGACCAACCCTCAGGTTGTGGACGCGGGGAAAAGGGACCTGAAACCCTTGGATGTGTGGGGTGAAAATGGTCCTCACGTCTGTGGGCAGCGTCCCACCCTCTCCCACATTGCCAGGGAGGTGGGAATGTGTCACCCCGGCTCTACCTGTCCCTGTGACCATGGGCTGCCCCGTGGGGGATGGCATGGGGGGCTCTGCCACCGTCCCACTAAGGAGTTGTTTCCCATTCCAGCCCTTCTGCCCGTTTCTATGGGCACTGCTGTGTGATGGGAAGCCAGTGAGTCTCTGGATGTGTGCAGGGATGGGTGCTGTGAAGAAAGGAAAAAAATCAGGAGAGAGGAGAAGAATTTTGAGGAGCAGGAGAGTGAAACACCCTTCACTGCCTCCTGCCTGAGCTGCTCTGCCTCCAGTGCCAGCGTCCCTCTGCTCCCCAGGGCAACCCCCCAGTGCTGTCCTGGGGTCCCCAAGGAGGAACAGGGGCTGGAAGAAGTTGGGTTTCACCCATTCCCAAGGGTCACAATTCCCCTATCCTGCTTTGCTCTTCTGGGACCTTTCCCATCAGAGTCTCCTCCTGCAAACCTACCAGGGACTGGTGCCTGTGTCACTGGTGCCGGGGACCCCCTGCCCCATCACCAGCTGGGGGTGAACTCCTCTCCTCTCCATCCCTCCTCCACTCTCCTTTCCACCCTCGGCTGGCCACTGACACTCCTGGCAGGACTGATGGCACCGGGGGGGTCAGGCCGCCCTCCAGACCTGCCGAAAATGAGAAGCAGATGTTGCTTCAGCAGAGGAAAGGTCTCGGGATATGAAATAGTTTCACCTGGTGCCTTCATCTTCTGGAAAATCACACGTGACAATTCCTTTTGAAAATGATCAAAGCCAGGCACGGCGTTTCCTCTCTCCTTGCCGATCTACTCCGCTCTGTTTTATCAGATGGAGTTTAAAGCAAGAGCATGTTTTATTTTAAAACAGACTTTAAAAATATTCTGGCCTTTCAGCTTGACCATTCAAACCAGCTGCTTTCCTATGTCTCAGATGTTGGCCCAGAGAAGAGGAGCGGTGTTAACAATAAGCAAAAGTACCTAATAATCAGTTTAATACAATGCTGCACAATACTTATGGAGTTGGCATTCTCAAAGTTATTACCAGAAGCCAAATCTTAATCCTTTTTAAGTTGGGGAGGAAATGGATCAAAAATTAAAATGATATCAAGCATAAAATAATCTTCTGTCTGTATTGCACTGATAAAAAAAAATAGAATATATAATTACCATGTACAAACTGCTTATGTTTGTGATTATATGTTGCTGCCATCTCCAGGTCCTCCCGGTAAATGACTTAATTGGGTTGTCCTGATGTATGGATGGAGAGCGGGAACGCGTGCTGGATCTCACAGGGATGCGTGCCGGATCCCTGTGGGATCGCACGGAGGGGACCGGGGATGCCAGAGACAGGGACAGAGCTCTGCTCCTCCTGGAGATGCTGCAGAGGGTGAGGGGGCTGCTGGGCCCCCCAGGGCTGGGCTCCCACCTGGGTGGCTGCTCCCTGTGTTCCTTTTTTCTTCCTCCTTTACAGTTTCCATACCTCGCCACGGATTTTTTTTTTCTTTTTTTTTTTCCCCCTGGCTATTTATGAATAGAGTGAGAAGAAGGTCTGGAAGAAGAATGGAGGCTCTGGGACACCAGTGGGGTGGATGTGGCACGGAAGCTGGCGATTTTGGAATTTAGAAAGTGCCTCGTGCCTGAAGTGCCATTGAATCAACAAGGGAACTGGGCGGGAAGCACAAAGGATCCAGTGCCCTGTCTAGACACTAAATGTACTTGAAAATCAAGTCATGGGATTATCTCCACAGAGGAGCAGACTGGGCAGGCATAAAACCAGTGTTCAGGGCTGAAAGGAAATTGTGAGAAATAAAAAACCAGCTCAGAAAGCTGGCAAAGGGAAAAGGCTGGGGCTTCCCGTGGCTGTGAGCGGCACCCAGATGGATAAACCACTGCCTCGGGAAGGAAAATGGGACACAAAATTTCAAGGGATTAGAGGAGCATCTTCCATCGGCACACACACACAGAGGAAAGATTACAGGGAACAGCCCGACCTCAGGAAGGAATTGTATCCGTGTGTGGGATAAACGACACCAGAATGCTCCCCAGGCAAAGGAGACACCCAAAGATCCCCTGGATGGCTCCGATCTGCATCTCTGTGCAGAACAGGGAGCTGTTTGCAGCAATAAATCTCTGCCCATGGATAGCCCAGGAACAAGCACGGCGTGCGGAACACACCAGGATTAGGGGATTTTTGATGTATAAAAATGCCTCATTCGCTTTCTGCCTTTTCTGCCACACATGAAACCACGATACCCCTCACAGCCTCACGCTCCTCTTTCCTGCCCGCCGTATTTATTACAGCTGAGGAAAGAGATTTTTTATTTTCTGTTGGGTTTCCTGTTGTTTTTTTTTTTATATTTGCTAAATTCAGCCATTTTTCTGCTGAGGACGTTCAGCAGCACAGAAAGCAATGCTCTCAGATAAGTTCATCATTCTCAAAAGCCTTTGGTGTCATTTAGCGAGGAATTTTTGCTCGGAAAAGCATTTCAATGCAAATGATGGCCATTACCACAATTAAATATTTATTTTTTACCCCCAAATGCAAAGATAATTTCATAACTGACTCAGGAAGGTGGGCAGCCCATGGCAGGGGGTGGAAAAAGATGAGATTTAACTCCAAC
This sequence comes from Callaeas wilsoni, assembly GCA_013398955.1. Lineage (NCBI taxonomy): Eukaryota > Metazoa > Chordata > Aves > Passeriformes > Callaeidae > Callaeas > Callaeas wilsoni. Next base: position 65,767 of record VWPU01012487.1, read on the forward strand.
CATTCCATGATTCTGTGGCTCTCAGATTCTTTGCTCTTAACGTGCTATTCCAGAGACTCTGACTGGTTTCAAGTTCTTGGGCAGAGAATTTTTCTTAATAGCCTCTAAACCTGCAAATCAATACGTGAGGTTTGCTAAACAATCCAGCCAAATCAAAGGTATGTTTTGAACCTGAAAAAGTACTCTCTGCACTTCTTACCACTTACCCAGCACTAATATTTACCTGGAATTAATTCTGCTCCTTTCCCAACCAGCAATGAGCAGCCCTCATTGCTTCTATGGGGTGAAAACATTTTGGATGAACATAATTCATTCTCTGATTTCTCAGGATCCAAAATCTATTTGATATAAAAGGTCAGAAGAGTTTTCAGTCAGGCAAACAAGCTGCCAAATATAGATGGCCAGAAACATGTAAATTCAGTGACTTGGACAATTAACATTTAAGCTAAATTAAAACTAGAAGTGGTGAGGATGCACGAGCAAGGGTTGTGCCCGTCATGTCTCTCCAGGCTGGCACAGCACAGCCAGCCCCAATCCTTCAGTCTCACCTGCTCTCAGGTGGTTTATCACCCATAAACTCCCAACAGTTTATGACCAGTAAATCAATAATTTGAGTAACCCCTTTGCAACAAGTTTTGGCTACTGCATCACAGACTTGTCTAAAATGCAGGGGAGATCAGTTTGGGACACTGCTTCCCATGACATGATTCCTTTGGCTGTGCCAGGCTCAGGGATCTCAGTGTCCCTTCGTCCATCCCATCTTCCCTGTCACTACCCTTCGATTCTTTCAAGCTGGGAGGGAGCTGGTGGGTTCAGGGCCATCCTCCTCCCCTCTTCCAGACCAGCTCAATCTCCTGTGGTGTCCCCACCTCCACCCAGCCTCCTCTGACATCAGGGATGGGGACACCCCATCTGCCTTCCCTCTGACTGGCTTTTCCTTTATTAGGCTGTGGGACCACCATGTTCCCACTGCAGCTTTCCCCACTGTGACTGCATCTGGGAATCTTTCATTTCCTCCCATTTTTGCCAAGCACATTTGAGCTGACGCCACTCTTCTGAGCTGTTCCTTGCAGCACATTTGGGGTTCAGTGGGCCAGCCCCAGCTGGGCCAGCAGTTCCCTGAATTTTGGGGTTTGCCATCGCCTTCCAGACTGCTGCCATCTTCTGAACAGAGCCCCACAGCTGGCAGAGGAGGGATGTGCTCCCTGGAGCTGCTTGACGGCCTTTGTGTGGGAGAAATTCCACACAGTGAGAGCATCTCCTCTCCGGTGCTCGGTAAGGTGGGGCCGAAGGAGACAGGAGGGACCCTTTAACGAGGGGGGTGTCTGAAGGACTTTGTGAATGGACTGGGAAAGTCATGGGCTCGGGATCACGTTGCGCCCGCTGAAAAAGCCCCGTAAATGGAGTCATTCTTGGTGGCAGTAACTGATCCGCCTCCCGGCTGAGAGTCATGGAGATTAGGCATTAATTGAACACGGACTCCGAGGGGGGAGAGCGCGGGGTTAGGGTGGGGAGGCAGAGGAAACGTTAGAACGGGAGCACAGAGAGAGGCTGTTAATAAAGACACAAGGGCAGCTGTGCACCGAACGTGGGGGGATATAGGATTTCAAGAGCCGGGCTCCTCTTTCCACTGAGAGCTACCTTTCATGGGATGTAACCTTAGGAATCAGCGCCGGAGCCAGCGCCACTCCGGCAGCGCTGCCCTGGGGACGGGGACGGGGACAGCCCTGCCCGGGGAGGGGATCTGTGTCAGCACTGCCTGGGGAGCGGGACAGGGACAGGGACAGGGACCGGGACAGGGACAGGGCCAGGGACAGCCCTGCCTGGCGAGGGGGTCTGTGCCAGCGCTGCCCCGGGGACGGGGACGGGGACAGGGACAGCCCTGCCGGGCGAAGGGGTCTGTGTCAGCACTGCCCTGGGGATGGGGACGGGGACAGGGACAGGGACAGCCCTGCCTGGCAAGGGGGTCTGTGCCAGCACTGCCCTGGGGATGGGGACAGGGACAGGGACAGCCCTGCCTGGCGAGGGGGTCTGTGTCAGCACTGCCCTGGGGACAGGGACAGGGACAGGGACAGGGACAGGGACAGGGACAGGGACAGGGACAGCCCTGCCTGGCGAGAGGGTCTCTGGTAGCGCTGCCCCGGGATCTGCACGACTGGAAAGGGAACTGCACCCATTGCTTCCCACCCACCCGAGACCTTGGGATTAATGGATCGGGAGGGGGTGATGAGCAGAGTGCTTCGGGAATTGGGAGAGTCACGGGGAGCCGTGCCCGGCAGGGCTGGGGCTGGGTTTTATCTGGAAGTCACGGCGAGACAATGAGTTTTCCTCATCAGAGCTTTTCAGTTCATTACTCTGCCTCTCTCTTTTCTGCAAATAAGTAAATGCACTTAACAGGTTGCTGCAGGTCACCTAAGCTCCCTGTCGTGTGTGCACTCTTATCCCCTGGTAATTGCAAAGTGCTGCTACCGATCTGAAATGTCAAAGAAGTGATTTAAATAGGAATTTACATTTGCCGCAAACGAGGGCGGCTCACACAGACAGGCACTGCAGCCAGCTGACACCCAGCACCGCCAAACGGGGGGACTGGGCTGGGGTTCCCACTCCCACGTGTGTTGGGATGTCCAGGAATTCACAGAGGAAGATAACGAGACTTGGAAATGATCCTGCGCTGGCTGCAGGTTGAGGCATCACGGGGAAATCACAAAGGCTCCTCAGACCATTTAAGCTCCTTTTGCACAGGTACAAGAGGATGACCACAGTTTGCTGGCAGAAGAGGAGGGACTGAGAACCATAGAATCCTAGAACAGTTTGGGTTAGAAGGGGCCCTAAAGATCATCTCACTCCAACGCCCACACTTACACAAGACCCACACAAGGCTTTTCCAAAGATGTGGCTTCTCCCCACCAGCTCTGCGCCGGCCGGAGATGGCTCAGGGCGGAATGAGCTCGATGGACCCATGTGTGCATCTCCACCCACTCCCAGAGCTGCTGAACTGCCCACAAACACAGAGTCCAGCTGTGATCCCGAGTGTTCCTGCGTGTTTGGCAGACAGAAGGACGCCCTGGGAAAAACTTGGAAGCAAACCTCCCATTGGAAGTGGTGATTCTCTGACAATTGCCAGCGGGTGGAGAAACAGCCAGAGATCTGGGCAGCCCCTGCAGGCATTGTCCAGAGCTGGGATGGTGCTGTCCTTCCTGCAGCCAGGCGTGGGTCCCCATTTGTTTTCCCTCCCTGAATTTCATGATCACACAGAAAACTGCAAGTGAAATTCCAACTTGTGGCCAACCCACACTTCGGTGCTGCTGGGAGCCACGGTGGCCCAGTGCCGAGGGGCACCAGTCAGTTCAAACAACCCTCACATCCACGTATCCAAACTTTGGAGATGTGGATTTTGCCACTTTGGCATCCAAAGGGCTTTCATTAACGCTTTGCTGTGGCTCTGATACGGCGGATAATGTGGGTTTCCCAGTGGAGCGTGCATTTCCTCAGGCACGTGGAGAGCTGGCACCTTTCCCTTTCCTCCTCTCTCACACTTTCCACATGAGCAGTCCCAGCAATACGCACAAACCCATTTAGCAAATGGATTTTTTTTCTTGTGAAGTGTTCAAAAATAGTCACCCTTTATTATTAAAGATGATGATGGGCGTTTCATGACTCAACAGTCTGAGGGCGAATCTGCACCCAGGATATCAATAGTGCACGTAAGCAACTGCAGCAATCGATAGTTCAAGTATATTTCTGTATTTATTACATATTCAATCAACTAGCTCCTGCTCTTTTATCAATACATTAACTGATTATAAAACTCTGTTTGCTATAGAAAATATTAGACACTGTATAACAAATAATTGAACCTGGGTGTGAGTGAGTATTGAGCTGCAGAGGCACAGCGGGAGGGAGCCGTGCGATACCCTCCTGGTTATCCCACCTTGTTTGATTAAATGCAAAACAAAACATCACAGATGAGACATTAAAAACATCTTGTGCTAATAGAGATCTGAAGCCATCAAAGCGGGAAAGATTAAAATGAGCCGGTTCCTGATTTCCAGCGGTGTTTGAAGCTCCTGCTTCGATTGTGCTGCTGCCAGGGATTCCAACAGCGGCAGTGGCAAGACACAGGTCAGGTGTGCTCAGCTTCCCCTTCCCTGCCTCTGCTACAATTTTGGACAGGTCACGCAGCCCCCAGTGTTTGCTGCAGGTGACTTGCAGCAGGAAAGAGCAGTAGGATTGGGATTTAGAGGTTTAGACTGGATATCATGAAAAATGTTTCCTTTGAAATTATTTTCCAGTCCTGGCGCAGGCTGCCCAGGGCAGTGGCAGAGTCACTGTCCCCAGAGTGATTTAAAAGCTGTGTGTGTGGATGTGACACCTGGGGACATGGTTTAGCGGTCTTGGCAGTGCTGTGGAATGGACTCGATGATCTTAGAGGGCTTTTCCAATCAAAAGGATCCCATGATTCAGTGATTCAGACACTTTTTACCTGGGACAGGCATTGATTTTGACAATCAAGGCTGAGGATGCCTCGTTGGACCCATCTGGTTCCAGGACAGGGGACAACAGGAGCTGATAGGTCCGGGGCTCTCAGACACCCTCGAGCAGGGATATTCCTGACTCGATAGTGTTCAACTGAGCAGTTCCCAGCTCTTTATCCCACTCCTTCCAGGAAACTGTCAGGCTGCAGACAAACTCGGGGGCTTCTTGCTCACATCCCTTTAGGTACACAGGGGTCCTAAACAGCCTGGAAGGAGCTCTTTACAGTTTGCAGGGTGTTAACGAGCAGTCCTGGACAGATCTGAGAAAACCATGGTGCTCAGTGTTGATCCCCGGGTCATTAATGCTCATGGCCACAGAGGAATAATCAGGGTGAGTTAGAGCTACAGGGCTGCACTGCCTGGTGGGTTGTGTGTACAGTTCTGGATATTCTCCCAATTTGCCCCTGTCTGGGTGGGTTCACGGTGGCACCTGAGGGCAGCAGTGTCCCCAGTGCATGTCACTGATGGCCCAGCACCAGCTACACCACCACAACACCGTGGCCTCTGTCCAGAAGAGAAAGCAGGCAGCTTAGAGTCAAATGTGAAAGAAGAGGCTTTTTGTGCCACTTTTAATTAAGCTGGATAGCAAAGCCTCTGTTAAGTGTGAGGAATGTGTCCTATGAACAAACACACCGCATTACTATCAGTTATATTTTATTTTTATCATTGTTATTATTTATTAGTCTGGAGCCCCAGTAGCTCCATTGATCTGCTCCCGAGGAGCCTGAGTGAGGCTGAGCAGTCATAGATCATCTTCGACAGAGGCTGACACGGGCATTTTCTGTCCCAAACCTTTTACTAGGAGTGTGTGAGAGGCGGCACAGTTTGGTTTGAGAAGGCTTTGCAAGGGAAGCAGGTGATGGCAGAAAGCCCGGTCCTGCCATGGTGTGAGGCTGTGTGGGAGCTGAGGACTGGCTGCTGCTGCATCCCCTGGGATTTTGGTGGCACCTGAGGCGTGACATGGAGCAGCCTGGGGAGGTGGGAGCCAGGCAGGTCAGGGGATGCTCCCCCATTTAAGTCACATCCCTGGCAAGGATTTTGCTAGTGCAGAGAGGTTTGGAGAAGAACAAAGAGCTCTTTTCTTGTCCAGCCTAAGGACCCTGGTGTGGGGCGTAATCAGGTCAGTGCAGGTGAACAACTCCTCTACAGTGACCTGGAGAAGGCAGGGTGGCCCTTGCTCGGGGTGAGAACGGAGCGTGGGTGGAAGCAGGGGGTGGTTTTCCCTGCAGCTCTGCAAGCATCAATTGCCACGATCCATCTTTAGAAGCAAACGGCAGAAATGCAAGCAGGAAAAGCAGGATACCGAAAAAATTGAAAACCGTTTCATGTGGAGAGAATGCAGAGCAAAGGAGTGAGGAAGGGCTGTGGGCTGATCCCAGCTGGCCCCTTTGCACCCACCAGCTTGCTGCAGCCGTGTTTGCTCTGGGAGCTGGAGTGCCCCAAAGCCAGGCACGCTTTGGCTGTCAGGAAGGCCCTGCTGTCCATGGCTCCAGCCCAGCGAGACGCTCACACAGATTATCATCTTCCTCGGAAGCGCAGGGAAGCGGCAGCACAGCCCTTGGGGAGGGACCCTCACCCAGCCCCTGCTGAGCTCACGCTCACCCTGCCCGTCCCCAAATCAGTGGGGTCCCGCAGTGTCCCCAAGCACTGGGGTGTGGAGAGCAGAGCACACATCCCCCCCTGGGGCCGGGGCCATCGTGGCCGTGCTCCACGGACAGAGCAGTGACCAGCTGAGGCGTCTCTGTCCAGATGCCTGTTTACATCCCTGTGCTCTGGTGCTTTCCGAGGGGGAACGTCCGTGTCTTTGTCCCTGCTGATTGCCCTCCGCTTGCTCGTGCATTTGATCGTTTCAGACAAGCAGCCTTCACCTGAGGACATGTCAGGGCGCTGCTGGTTACTTGTCCAAAGGGGAAAACATTCTTTATCTCCTTCAGTAGCTCGTGCTTTCTGAGGCATCAACACCCCGCGCTGCCGGAGCCGCAGCCCCTCGGGTCGCACGAGATCCGTGTTTTGTGTAGTTCAGTAATTCTGCAGATGTTCTGTATCGACGTGGCCATCCCAAGGAATAAAAATCTGCAGTGTTTTCAAAGTGAAAAAGGGGTTTAATTTCCAAGAGGCGGATTTGCGTGGCAAAGGGGAAGGGCACACTGTGGCCTGTGGCACGGAGCCAGCTGGCACTGCCAGCACCACCTTTGCCCACGTGCCTCTGGTCAGAGGGGGCTGTGGGAGCAGAGGTGACCCGCAGCGGGTGGCAGGGAGCCCTGGCCATCACTGTCACAGCTGCTGGGGACACCCCTGTGCTGCCACCCTGCATCACCCTGTCAGGGAGTGTGGGACACCCACATCTGGCCCCGGGCAGCCAAACCACCGAGCTGAGACAAATCCGAGCTGCTGTTCATCCCGTGAAAATACAGGATTTTCACAGGGCCTTGGGCACAGCTCGCGGCCGGCTGAGGCTCCAGCGATGGAGGCAGGGGCTCGTGAGCTGCTTCCTGTCCCTGCTGTGAGCTCAGCACAGCCTCTGCCAGTGCTGGAGAGACCCTGAGGCTGGGCAGAGCTGGGCTGGCATCTTGGAGAGCCACAGCTCCGGGGTGGGCAGGGCAGTGGGAGCAGGATGCCCAGCTGGGATGGATGTAGGATGCACTAACAGTGATCCCCTACGGCCAATTTGGGGGGTGGGGATCACCACAGCCCCCTGCCCTCCCCTCAATGGTCCTGGGACAGCCCTCAATGCCCCAAACACCCCACAGAGCAGAGAGTTGGGCAGTGTGTGTGTGTCTGTGTATGTGTGTGTGTATGTGTGTGTTTAATAAAATACAAACTTACGTTTCCCTCTTCAGATGGAATTAACATACTTTATTGCCAGCTATAAGAATTATTCCTTAAGGGTAAGAAGTTTATAAAAAATTTAAAGTAACAAAGGCAAACTTATAAAAAATTCATCTTTTAGTAGTGATTGCTCTATAAAAAAAAGAGTAGGTTTAAGTGAGAATACAAAATTCACAGAATTAATTATGTAAACAGAAAGAAAGGCACAACAGCTGAGAACTAAACTAATTAGCAGCAGAGTGGCCCTGCCAGTGGCAGCCTGGGCCAGCGCATTGGCTGCGTGAGAGTAACCCACAGTGACACTTGTGTCCTCAAGTTATTTATAACACAACTCTGCAGAGGCTCAGAGCAGTGCTGGCTTAATTAACCCAACGGTGAGTGTGGGGAACACCGGCTTTTCTCACCTGTGCGTCGCCGTGCTGGCATCTTTGTCCCGAGGGTGCTGTAAGCTGACAGAGGCTCAGGCTTACCACGGGCTCCTCTGGAGGAGCTGCTGCAGCTCCACCAGTGCTGGGAGCCTGGCAACTCATGGAATCGTGGAATCCCAGAACGGCCTGGGTTGCCTGGCCAGAAAACACCAGATCCCTGCAAAAGGGCTACCTGGAGGGAAACCCCAGCCCTTCCCTGAAGCTTCCAGCCCTCCAAGCCAGGACAAGGCTGTCGCCAAACCCTCTGGACCTTCCCTCCATCCTTGGAAGAGAGCAGAGAAGGGGCAGGAGAGGGCAGACAAAGCTGGGGTGGGAGGAGAACCTCGCCAGGTAGTGCAGGTTGTCACCTTGGCTCAGTCTCTGTCCCTCTGCTCTTGGGCAGTGTCCCCAGAGCACCCCCTGATGCTGACCCCAGCCCGGACAGACACAGGGCGTGCTGAGGGGGGTCTTTGGGGGTGTCCTGTGCTGGGTCTGTCCCCACCCACCCCTCAGGACTGTGGGAGCTGGCTCTTCCCCCCGGGGAACCCCGGCCTGTGGGACGTGCTCACCAAAGCCCGTGCCCGGCTGTGCCATTCCAGCTCCTGTGTCCGGATCAGTCGGGTTTAATGATTGCCTTGCTCCAGAACAGCCAAATGCAACGGACGGGAGCAGAATGAGCAAGAGCCTTTCCATTCACAGGCACATTAAAGATGTCATTGAGATGGAAGGCGCTTGCTCATTCCAGCCTGCGCTTTGCATTATTTTTCACTGTAGGAAAATTTTCAGGAGGAGAAAAGAAACTTAAGGAACACATTTAAAAGTAAAGTTGAATAGAACAGGGCTGCTGGGAATACAAATGCTGCTCGAGTTTCCTTCTGATTCCTTCTGCTGGCTGTCCTCTGCCAGGAGGCTCTGCTGGCCCTGCCCCGGAGGAGCTGCTGTCAGCACGGCTCCCGTGGGTGTTCCCAGGCAGGGACAACGAGTCCCACAGCTCCCGTGGGTGTAGCCAGGTGGGGATGGTGACTGCCACGGCTCCCATGGTCTCACATCCCTCCTTGGAGGCTCAGGAGCTGCAGCCTGAGGTTTCTCTGTGCTCCCAGCTGCACAGGATGTGCAAGGAGGGCACAGCAGAGACACCCGTGCCCTGGCTGGAGGTGGCACTTTGGGTGTCATGGTCACACCGAGCCTGTTTGCACACAAGGCTACAGCTGTGCTGCACGGTCCCACCAGCATCTCTGCAGTGGGACGTGGTGTGGCTCCCACTGGGGCAGACATCAGGGGCTTGCCCTGTGCCACTTGCTGCCATGACACCCCGTTGGGTGTGGGATGGGCGAACACTGTCCTCTTTCCCCGGGGAGGGACAGGGATGGGGATGGAGAAGGGGAT